>VZRS01003583.1:29116-71785 GCA_013398055.1 Ifrita kowaldi | reverse complement strand
AAAAAAAGAAAAGCATGAGCCACAATCACTCTGTATGGTACAGGTAAGCTTACATTATATGTCACAGACTACTACTGAGCAATGCACTTTATCACCTTCTTGCTGTCAAGGCAGGAATCCAATACTGTACATTTAGACTGGAATTTAAAAAACTGCAAAATGAGCCTGATTCTGTTCTCAGTGAAGTTTACCATAATACTTTGGCTTTAAAGAGGATTTAATCAGATCAAAATACACTTCAAAAATCCTTCTCTTTCTGCACAGTAACTACTGAACTGTTAGTTCAGCAGTTTTACTAAAAAATTTAAGTCTGATGGAAATGGCACCTTCTTTCCCACTAAACAGACTGAAAAGTACAGAACAGCTTGCAACACCTCCAAAAAAAAAAAAAAAAAAATAAGAAAGTCAATGAAGAAAAGCTCGGAAACNAAAAAAAAAAAAAAAAACATAGATAAGATAATGAATGAAGGATCCGGAAACCACCTCTATCAGACAATTGTTTTTTTAATAAGCATCCAGTTGCTGTCCACAGCATGATAAATTATGCAACTTTTTAAAGGATTCCGACAGTATAGCATGTAAATCAGATTACCCAGAGAAGCTACAGAGTTACTATTTCTACTCACTTAGAAACAGGAGACCAAACCTCTTCATGTACTGTACTACATGAAAAGACTTGGTGTCTGTGTTACCACCTAGCATTTCTTAAAAAGACAAATTAACTAGTTTTTTCTGATTTTGTTCATAATGATTGGCACATCTATACAAACTTCTACCTTTAATAACTATTAAAATTAAATGGAAACATTCGATTTATAAATTTTCAACAGTCATCTTAAAATTTATCAACTCAAAGACATTCACGTTGGCTCAGCTTTTAAGTGAGAAACTAGCAGATGGTAGAACAGCAAATAAAAGAAAACGAAGCAGGAAAAAAATCCATGCAAACAAGATAAGCAAGTAACACAAGGAACACAGGGCAGAATTTTGATATGGAGAAGTAATCCAGATATTAAAATGGAAACGTGTGGCTGTGGGCATGTTCTCAAAGTAAGTCCAAATTCTTGCCACCAGGGCAGTTTATACAGAAGCCTTCAGAAGCTTGCTACAAAGCAGTAAAGAATTACAGGGAATTTGCAATTATCATATGGAATGGCATGAAGAAAACAAAATGCAACTAAAGAAAAAAACTTTTCTTTAGGGCAAAAATTATGCAATCCACCCAAACTTGGAAGGTAGGTTGTTTGGTTTTTGTTGTTGCAGTTGTTGACGTGGGCGGGTGGAACAGAAAGTTCCTTAAAGTGTCTGATAAATCATATGGAATGACATGCATGTTGCGACACAATGCTCACCTAGTTCCTTAACCCCAGCCTGAAACAAAACAATGAATACAGTACTGAACTGTATATAATGTTCACCTTTTTGTCAACTTCACTATCTGAATCACTGGCAGATGAGCTTGAAGATACCAGTTCCTTTGATTTAGGCATTCTGGGAAAAGAAAAATAACATGAGAACACTATATAAGGAATGACATTCCATTTTGGCTGGAAAGCAATCTTCAAACCTGTTTGTACTGGCTCATTTTCTTCAAGCATTCCTAAAGATTTTCTTGCCCTTTCATTTAAGCTTTAATACACATTGTAGATGCAGTATCAAGCACTTTTCCCTCTTATATACATCTCTTCCCCTTTTTGCTGCAACTGTGTCGAAACACATTTAGGGCACATTAAATGCAGTGGTTTGGCTTCTGAATTGTCTACAGCAGAACAATTTCTCACAATTTTCATATATCACCAGACACGGCAAAACCCACAATGTAAAATACACAATGTAATACTGCCCTCCAGCTAAATCCTTTCTATTGCATCCACAAATATGAATTATTAACACCCCAACAATATCTGTACTCTGACATGGGCATTTCACCCCGGTGGATTTGCAAGCAACGTGCTGCACAATTGTCACACACGTGACGCTCGAGCTCCCACCTATAATCTAACAGTCTGAAATATGCCTCAGTTACAGTGAGCGACAGCACTGCAATTAATACTTTCACTGCCGCTTCAACACATAAGTGCTTAGAGTCTATTGATTTGCCAGACAAGCAGACATTGAGCATTCCTTGAATGCGTGCTGCCAGGTGTCCTTGCACACCGCCCTGGTATGCAAACATGCGGTTAGATATAGCGGTTACACATCTTCCCTGCTGCTAGAAACTCTTTGTAACAAATACACAGCTCATTTGTTCTTTCAGAATAAAATTAAGCATCCCTCAAAGTGTATAATACAAACTTCAGCTAGGAAAGGCCAAGATAATATTACAGAGTATCTCAGGAAAGAAAAAAGGAGTAACAGAGTTCTTAAACGGGCAGTGAAAAAACACCCCCACGTATGCAAATGAAAAAAAAACCAACATAAAACAACCAAACCAGAGCCCAAATAATGCTAATGGATCGACGTGGTTCTAAAGTAGGGCAAGACCTGTGGTAACAGTTTGTAGCACAAGGACGGAAGCTGCAGCACTGCACGGGATACAGGGTGTGAGGAAGCACACGCACGCCACGCTCTAGGATGGAGGCAGAGGAGCGCTGGAATGGGACAATGTGAAAATAAGCAAACGAATGACACTGAGTCGGCGAGCCGGGGATGTTTCGCGTGGATGACCCCGGGGTCCACACGAGAAGGAGAAAGGGACAATATGGAGGAAGGTGTGGGCGGAAACTGGAGGAAGAAGGGACGTGGGGTGGTGGGTGCCCTCCGGGAGAGGCTGAGCGTGAGGAGACACCGGAGCGCTGGGGAGAGGGTCGGGATGAGCCGGGCCAAGGAAGAGCGAGGGAAGGTAAGGAAAGGAAGACGAGTCGGGAACTCCAGGTAGGCGGATCCCAGCCGCCATTTTCCTCCCCTATTCCTCTTTTCCGTGGCTTGTGTCGCCCCCCGAGAAGAAGACTCGAAACCCGAACAAGGATGGGGGCGAGAGGGTGGGCGGGTGACAACGCCAAAGTCTTCCCGGGGCAGGTCGGTAGCGAAGGGCCTGCGGGTTACCCGTGGCGGGGCAGAGGAAAAGGACAGCAAGGTAACCAGAGGGCCTGGGGTCGCCGGCGGGCCGGGTCTGCTGCCGGCGCGGGGGTGAGAGCGCGGCCGGGCGCCATCTTCTCCCTCAATCAGACTCGGTGCCCCCCAACATGGCAGCTCCCCCTCGGTAGCGGCGGCTCGCTCCTCCGCTCCACAGCGGGGTATCCCTNCACCCTAAGAGTCACACCATGTGCATGACAGCGTTGTCCTAACGCCTCTTGATGCTGTGACCACCTCCCTGGGGAGCCTGTTCTAATGCCCAACCACTTTCTGAGTGAAAAACCTTTTCCAGATATCCAGCTTAAACCTCCCCGTCGAATCCTGTCACTGGCCACGAGAGTGAAGAGATCGGTGGTACCTGCCCGTGTGCTTCCCCTCTCGAGGAAGCTGTAGATTGCGATGGACATTAGGAAGAACTACTTCACAGAAACTATTAGACATTGGAATGGGCTGCCGAGGTGGGTGGTGGAGTCACTGTCGCTGGAGGTGTTGAAGGAAAGACTGGACGCGGCACTTGGTGCCATGGTCTGGTTGGCGTGGTGGTGTTGAGTCATAAGTTGGACTCGGTGCTCTCAGAGGTCTTTTACAAATTGATCCTGTGGTTCTCTGAAATCCCACCGTAGTCTTCTCCAGGCTGGAAAAAAAACCCCTACAATAATTCATAAATAGCAGGGTTTTTTCACGCGCTGCAGCGGTTCCTCGATGCCGCTCGGAGCCGCCCGGGCAGCGGCGTGAGGCGGGGAGTGGCTGCTGCGAACCCACGGCCCCGCCACGCCTGGGGCGCCGCTCGTGAACCCCTTCTGATGGTTTCCCTTCTGCCACCAGATCCCCCTTCCACCGCCGGTGATCCGAGTTTCCTTCTCTTACCGCGGGGCTGTGCAGCTGGGCACCAGGGAGCATCAGGGCACCCGTCCGGGCAGGCACCTCGGGGCTGAAGCACCGGGGATGGAAGGTAAAAGCAGTCTCAGCACCTCTTTCAAACACTGTCTTTTTAAAAACTGTTCCAAGCCACTAAAGAGCTTGAAAACATACTGTCAATGTTGCTTTTTTCTGTAGCGTGTTCACACGGTGATGCATCCCGAGCACCCTGCTGAAGAGGACTTGACACGGCTTTGTACACCTGACCGAGTTCTGCTTCTGAGACACGGCAAAATGGAAGGGAGGCGAGGAAAAGGCCCTCTGCCCTCGGTTTTGTAAGAGGCAACTTTTAGCAGCCTTTGCAGACTGCAATAGGCCAGTCATGCTGTCAGAGCACGAAGTTGCTTCATGTTTTGTCTTCTGTGTTGCCTATTTGAGCCTTTCAGTTTATGATGAGAGTTGCTAACATTAAAATATGGTCATAATTCACACAAAACTAACACAACTTGTTCCTATTTGCTGGTCATAGTTCGCGGCAATGGGTCATGTAGCTGTGTTTTGAGCAGTGACAGTTCTTTGGACACCCAGTACCAGTTTAGTTTAGTACTTTTCTCTTTCCTACTAACGCTAGATTTACACTTTTGCTACCACGTGAGTGCAAGCTTTTTGTAAAAAGTGTAAGCAAACTCTAAGAAATAGGAAGTGGACTGTAATCCAAATCCTAGCTTCCAGATAAAATCGGTGCAGGCAGAGTGAGGTAGTGGCTGATTGGCCTCCATAGTTTCAATAACAAGCACCTGTTTATAAAATGTTTAAAATCAAAAGTCTTTCACTTTTTTTTAAATTGCAAAGATCTCTCTTTGTTAATATGGGCCAGAAGGGCAAACATCATGTTTCAAGAGGGAATAATCCCCCAAATTCAGCATGAGCAGCTGCAAATGCTAAGCAGTGTGGCGTGGTGAGTTCATTAAAAGGGTGGGCAAAGAGGTTTTTAGAGGTTTTTAGAGGGGATCCGTGAGGTCCTTAGAGCTCTCATCATGAAGTAAACTGGCTTTTGGTGTGAGAAGTGGCTTTTACTTCTTCACTTTAGTCGCAGGAAAACAGGAAGGAAATAGCAGAAATAGGAAGTGTACGCATCTAAATAATCCTTGGTAACTTGCAGTCTCACAGTGTCATGTAGGTTGCAAAATGAAAAGAAAAATAGCAAAATATACAGTTCTTACTACATGTCTGATCTTTGAAAGATAAAAATATGGTTGTTTATACAAGAATCAAAGCACAGTAAATCATACGCAGTATAGTAATTATCACCACTGCACAAACACCAGGCTTGTCAAGCCACGTAATTGTGGAAGATGAACAGATGGTATTGTAATACTTAATGCTTAACTCCAACAACAACAAAAAAATAACTATTCCACACAAGATCACTTCCAAATATGTAATGCTAATCTGTTAAAAAACATAATTACTCTTTCCAACTAATTTTCCCTAACTTTTCACATTAGAAGCATAATGAGAGTTCAGGTGTTTGTAATCCCTGTATGCTTTGCTTTTTTACAGGTCAACACTTTGTACACAAAGAGTGTTCCGGTTTTAATCAAATCATCAAGGAATTGTTTATTAAAATTCTTTATGCATTTTTATTCAAGTCTTTCAGCCTTGACATAAGTCAAACTGACTAAAACAAACATTTTATGCTGGCTCTTAATGGGTTAATTTCTCCCACCTGCAGCATTTCCTCCAAAGCAAGCACCAAGTTTATTTTTACAGCTGAATTCCTAAATTACAGGTCAGTGAGGGTAAAGGAAGGTTCGCTGTAACTGGGGATTTCATGTTCTGCTTTTTAGTAATGATACATTTCTTTGAGAAATATTCTGGTCATTGAGTGTAGTGGCTGTTAGAGCTTTTGGTGAATTACCCTCACTGTATTTTATTTTGTTTTTTTTTATTTTATTTTATTTTATTTTATTTTGAAAAGAAAAAAGAAGCTACTAAGAAAAAAATGCTGGCTTTAGAACAGTGGGAAAGGAGCCATAATTCTTCCAAGGTAAATCTCTGTTGTTACCTTTTGAGTGAGTCATCTATCCCCCCGAGGGGTATAGTTCACTTTCTAAGCTCTTAAAATAGACTTTTGTAATGGGTTTGTTCTTTCATCAGACACTTTCCTTCTGTAGCTGCCTTAAAAGGGCTTAAATTCTTCTAGTTACTGCCTGATTGCCTCATTTCATATCCCACATGTCTTTGGCAGAGAAGAATGTTGAAGCATTACTTTTTTCTTCAGTAACAGATTTTAGCATGCAGATTTGAATGGGAATGCTGAAAAATATATGCTCGTGCTTCTGATTACATAGCAATTACTAACTGCAAAGGATTACTCCTCTGGTTAGAAATAATAGAGCTAGTAAGAAAAGCATTTCAGAGCAAACCTAAAGTAGGACAGCTTTTAAAGCTTTGGTGTTCTGTGCTTACTAGTTTAAAAGGTGGAAGAAGAAATCTGCAGTGAAAGGGGAGGTTAGCTTATAATATTGACAGTAGTTTTATTAAAGTGTCAGCAAAGAAAGAGTAAGGGATGCTACAACACAGGGTTTTGCTTGTGGGACTGGAACTGGTTTGTTTTCTCTTGTGTATCATGTAATTTGAGTTTGCATGAATGCTTGCATAACTTTCTATTATGTTTGGGAAGTGGATTTTTTTATGTTGCAATTTAGTAACCTAAACCGTAATAACTTCCATCTGTGGTTTAATAAATTGCTTTTTTTATCTGTTTTAATATGTCTGTTGTTATGGTCACTGTACAGTGCTTAAACCCTGTTGTTAGAAGTAACACTTTCTTGCTTTAATAGTTCAAAAATGTGGGGTCTTTGTCTTTACTGCTTAAAAAATGTAATTTCACTTCAAAATAAGAAGGTTCATAAGCTGGTGAATGTCTTGTCTCTCTAGCTATCTGAAATAATTTCCAGCTGAGAAGATAGCACTGGACTCCATATGCTGATTGTAAATATTTTTCTATCTGGAGCATTTACAAAGAGAGCACTAAGTATTAAGTTACCTTTTCAGGAAATAAAAGAGCAGCTTTTGTTAACACGGTCTGTGCTGCGTTGGAAAGCTTTAACCTTCTGCTGCGTGGCCCTGCCCTCTGGTGGGCACGCAAAGGCTGGCTGGGAGCCTGCTTTTACGTAAACTGGAAGGTTGCCTCCAAGAAATCTTACCTAATCTTACTTAGCAAATCTTGAGATTTAAAAACATTCCGTTTTCCCCACTGTGTTTCAATCACAGTTTTGCAGTCCTGTGGCAGCAGCAGAGACATTATGCCATGCATCTTGGGACATTAAAGTAAAATAGTAGGATTGATGACACTTGCGTGTTATTATGGTACTTTATTCTTCTCACCATATTTTGGAGATCTCTTCTCATACAGTTGAAATGAAGCTCAAAAATGTGTTTTTCTGAATGCTAGCTTGCTTGCCATTTTTGTCTGTGATATTTTTAGACTCTGAACTTTGCACAGATAGAGTATCTGTTGTATTTAATTGCAAATTAAAGGTTTGTGTTCCAGCATACATTTTCATTCTGGAACTTCTTGGCTGTTCTTCTGTAATCTTAATAGGATCAAGGACAGAGGAGTTTCTTTTTCCTGTTTAAAAAATACCTTTTCCGTTTTTCATTAAAGCTTTTCTGTCTTTCTCCCTCTGCCACGACTTGCACTTTACCATTCCATGTATTTTCCTCCCAGTTAAAGATAAAGAAATCAGTAAAGGTCAAAATGCCTTTAAGAATCTAATCTGAATTTATTACTGTTTCATTTTGAAGCAATCTGATACATGTCTTAAGGAGATAGAATCTTGTTTTATAACCCACTGAGGTTTTTTAAGTATAGACCATGAATCTGATCCTGCAAGCTAGTAGTAGCATAAATAGATGTTATGTAATGGTTCACAAAGTCACCAGGAAGCATCAGGTTCTTATTAGGAAACTGCTGAGGGAAAGACTTGTATAATACTAGTGGGGCTTTTTTTCCCAAGGAGAAAGGAAACCTTGATTTTTAATTTTTTTTTTTTTGGTCACATTTTAAAAGTATGACTTCTCATAAATTATGTTGTAGTCTTTTTAAAGTGTTGTATGCACTGGAAACTCAAAATGCAAAATTCACACACGAAAGTAATCTGAAACTTCTGAAATTGCAGCTGAATTGGGCTGCCAGATGGGAGCTTTTGCTCAGAAATATGCAGGGTTGAAATCACAACATAAAGGGTGTAGTATTTGAATTTAGAAATTACTTGGATGAAGAAAAGTTATGAAACCGAAGTCCAAAATCTCAGTTGTGAGTAAGAAAGCCTTGGGGGACTTTTTGGGTTTTTTTATGGAGGCAAAGTTGAAAAGAGGGTACATATTCCAAGTTTATTTGGAATATTATAATATAACATGTAGCAGTAGTAGTATGTATTAATAATGTAGATACGTATCCATTGAGAGAGTCCTCAGGAGGATCACTGAGTTGATCAGAGGGATGGAGCACTGCTCCTGTGAGGAAAGGATGAGAGAATTGGGTTTGTTCAGCATGGAGAAGAGAAGGCTTTGGGATGACCTCACTGCGGCCTCCCAGTACCCAAAGGGAGCCTACAGGGAACGTTGGAGAGAGACTATTTACAAGAGCCTGGAGTGACAGGACAAGGGGCAATGGATCCAAACGGGAAGAGAGTGGGTTTAGATGAGATATTAGGAACAAATTCTTTACTGTGAGGGTGGTGAGACACTGGCACAGGTTGCCCAGAGAAGCTGTGGATGCCCCATCCCTGCAAGCACTCAAGGCCGGTCTGGCTCTGAGCAACCTGGACTAGTGATAAGTCCTGTCCATGGCAGGAATGGGAGCTGGAATTCGGTGATCTTTAAAGTCCCTTCCAACCCCAGCCAATCTGATTCTGTCATTCTATGAATTTTACCTCATAAATGAATAGCAATGGCAGGCTTACCTACTTTGAAAGCATAGCATTAGTGATGCAGTGATAAAAGGTGTGTGAACATCTGTGTGTATATAGATGCTTATATTTTTAATGGAACGTGTACTGAATATTGTCTTTTTATCAGTATATTGGAAGACTTATAACTAAAAAAACTTGAAAGACAGTGGAACAAAAAAAACTTCTGTTGTCTTCTTGTCCAAACATCATGATCCAGTGGTCTAATTATGAACAATTTTCATTAAGAATAAGGCTGTAAATATCTATATCAATTATATATCTCTTGTATAATTTGCATATCCTGAGTCAATTGAGGTTTTCATGGCAGAGGCTGTATCCTTTAAGTTTTTTGACAGAAAGTTTCTGTCGAGTCCTCAAGTACCGTCACACACAACTTTGGAGTAAGGCTTTTCTTTTCTAATCTCTAGCAATTAAATGTCTTGACCCAGTAGCAACTTTCTTTCCCAGAAAAGCACTTTGGGTGAAACCTAGCAGACTCCTTTTACTGTTATGCTTGATTAGGATAAGAATGAACAGGAGGTACAGTAATATTCAGTTCCTACGCAAAATTAATAATACTGATGAACAAATTATGTTCAGTGAATTGGCAAGGATGTTTGGCATCAGAAATAGTTGTGCTTCATATGCAGCTGCAATAATGTTAGCTTTAGATGAGAAAGTACTTTCCTCTTCTCATTTTATGAACAATAGTACCTTTGCAGTCTTACTGCCTATGATCGCAGCTACTGTGGGATATGGGAAACCCCTGCCTTTGTGAGGACTGCAGGAGGACATCCCAAGCAGGTGTGTTTTGAATAGGCTTGGCTTACAGTAAACGAATACTTCCGAAATGATACTTTTTACTTAATCCAAAGTAAAAAGTGTTTTATAAGCCTTGATTAGTTTACGAATAATGCACACTGTAGCACACACAAAATACATAAATGGGATTAAAGTATTTAAGCATTCAGGTTTTGCTTTGTTCAGAGTTTTGGGGGACATCTGATGCTCAGAGGGAAGGATTTGCCGGAAGTGGGGCAGAGCCATGGGGAACGGACGCTCATTCAATGCCTTTGATCGGGAGGTCACTGCACTGGCCGCAACGTGATGCCCAGCGCTTTACAGGAGTGATCTGACGGACTGCTGGCTTCTGGAAACGTCACATGAATGGGCCCTGTATGGGTGAGGCTGTACCACTGTCGCACGTGCAGTAAGCACGTAGGAGCTACGGCGGGATTCTACACGTCAAATATACAATATGTATGTCTGTATGTGTGTATATATTCTATAGGCTGCCCCGAGCGCGGCTCCCCGTGGCCGGCGAGCGGGACTACAGCTCCCAGCGGCCCCNGGACTCATGATTCCCATATGCCCGGTAGTTTCGTTCACCTATGGTGAGTAGCGGTGCTCGGCGTGTCCGTGCTTGGGGAGAGGGCGGCGGGCGGGGGTCGCTCCTGAGGCGCCGAGTCTGACCCGGCGCTCCCGCGCTCTCTCTCCCTTGTCCCTCTGTGTGTCCCGTTCTTTCCCCACCGCCTCCTCTCGCCGGGCCTTCTGTCATGGCCCCGGCCGCCGCCGCCCCTCGGTCGCCGCCGCCGCCGCAGTGCCCAGCCGGCTGGGGGAAGATGCCAAAATGGCCACCGGCAACTACTTCGGATTCACCCACAGCGGGGCTGCTGCCCAGTACAGGTAAGCACCGCCGCGACCCTCCGGGACCCCCCCAGGGCCCCTCTCCCCGGCCGGGACCCCGGGCAACTCCCGCCCCTTGCCGTGCCGTGGGTTGTGCCCGGACCCTCCTGCCGCGCCCGCGGGTGTGCGTTCTTATCTCCCTGTATGCCTGGGGGTGGGAGGTGGGGCTGGGCACCGCGGAGAAGGAGGAGGAGGATGATGAGCAACAGCATCGGGTCCCCAGGCCCTTAGATTAAAATGGCCACTTGCAGTCAGTCAGCAGCACCGGCGAGTCACCGTGTGCCGCCCCAGGCCCGTCTCCTGCCTCAGCTTCGGGGAACACAGGCCTTGCTCCCCAAGGCTTTGCTGTCACTGTGGGAGCATAGAATCCCTTCTAACACGGGTTGGAAACCAACCTTAGGGAGGCTGGTTGGATCAGGGAGAGATGGAGCACCGGAAAATACAGGGGACTTAATCCAATTGAAGTAATGTTATGGTTAAAGTGTCTGAGAAAGTAGAGAAGCTACTTTCAGGGACAGGTACCTTTTAAAAAAAATGTTCTACTCCGATTTCTAAGACCAGGAGCAGTTCTAGTAGAACTTGAGGACCCATGATTGTGTAGACAGTGTACATACACCGTGTCTTATCTGTCTGGATGGATCTCTATCACTGCAGATCTTGTATAGACACAGTGCCACAGGTCTTTGTATCTTTGTCGTTTTTGTTCATTTAAATTGTGGCCAGAGTGTTAAAAAGTTATCGGTAGCATCTATTATATTGCATTTTCTGACATCATATTACTTAATTTGCTAAATACAGTCAGGAATCTTTGCAGTTTTGGCTCGTATTGGAGTGATACCTGAAAGTCCACGTTTGAATCTCACATTGCTCATTCCATAAATCTCTTACAAAGACCTTCTTCAATGCCTAAGTTGTGGTGAATAAGAAAAAACCCAAAAGGATAAAGCAAATATATCAGAGATTATTACCAAACGAATGCAGATGTGTGCTACTAGCTAATAAAAATTGCATACCTAATGTAGTTTTAGGAATGTACACTTTTGTGAAGGTGTTGGAATAACTCTGAGTCTGTTTTTGGTTGTTTTTTTTTTCCTGAAAATGGACATGAAGTACACCGAATTTAATTTACTCTGGTGTTTAATAGAGGATTAAATTTAGCTAATCTTCTAGTTCCTTTGGATGCTCACAGTGTGTGTATGTGTTTACATTTTATGTGACAGTTATAGTGAATATATAGGACATATATATATAACTTCCTTTTAAGTATAAAAGTTAAGTGAATAATAAACCAAGATATATGTCTGCAGTTTTGAAGTGCAGATGAATTTTTAAATTTGTCTTTTATTGTGGGGCTGAGGTGATCCTTAGACTAAAGATCGTGAACAACTCGTTTGAAGTTATATCATTGGAATAACATTCAAGTTCAATAGTTGATCCTAAGTGCATTTTTGNAGCAGTTCTAGTAGAACTTGAGGACCCATGATTGTGTAGACAGTGTACATACACCGTGTCTTATCTGTCTGGATGGATCTCTATCACTGCAGATCTTGTATAGACACAGTGCCACAGGTCTTTGTATCTTTGTCGTTTTTGTTCATTTAAATTGTGGCCAGAGTGTTAAAAAGTTATCGGTAGCATCTATTATATTGCATTTTCTGACATCATATTACTTAATTTGCTAAATACAGTCAGGAATCTTTGCAGTTTTGGCTCGTATTGGAGTGATACCTGAAAGTCCACGTTTGAATCTCACATTGCTCATTCCATAAATCTCTTACAAAGACCTTCTTCAATGCCTAAGTTGTGGTGAATAAGAAAAAACCCAAAAGGATAAAGCAAATATATCAGAGATTATTACCAAACGAATGCAGATGTGTGCTACTAGCTAATAAAAATTGCATACCTAATGTAGTTTTAGGAATGTACACTTTTGTGAAGGTGTTGGAATAACTCTGAGTCTGTTTTTGGTTGTTTTTTTTTTCCTGAAAATGGACATGAAGTACACCGAATTTAATTTACTCTGGTGTTTAATAGAGGATTAAATTTAGCTAATCTTCTAGTTCCTTTGGATGCTCACAGTGTGTGTATGTGTTTACATTTTATGTGACAGTTATAGTGAATATATAGGACATATATATATAACTTCCTTTTAAGTATAAAAGTTAAGTGAATAATAAACCAAGATATATGTCTGCAGTTTTGAAGTGCAGATGAATTTTTAAATTTGTCTTTTATTGTGGGGCTGAGGTGATCCTTAGACTAAAGATCGTGAACAACTCGTTTGAAGTTATATCATTGGAATAACATTCAAGTTCAATAGTTGATCCTAAGTGCATTTTTGAGAAAACGAGAAACAGATCAAAAGAACCTTTTTTCTTCACTGTCATAAGTTCAAGATACTATTTAATTGCCTATCAGTTAAAGACTCTACATCCTATAAATGGTTTGTGTATTTACCACATCTGGAAGTGAAGAGACACAGCAATCAGTGTTTAAGCACTCCTTTCATAAGAAGGAATTTAATGTTTTGAGCTGAAAACACAAGAATCACTTAATATGTCTGAAGGGCAGCTTACTTACACAAAGCAGATTTGGTAGGTCCTTACTAGTGTTTTTAAAGAATGCTACAGATCATGTATTCCACTCCTGTATATTTGAGAAAGAGATGGTGGTGGCAGGGGAAGATGGTAAGATTTAATATTACAAGTCCTTTAAGTTTTTTCCCAGTATTTGAAGTGACAGTTCATAGAATAAAAAAATAATTGTGTTCTTGGAAACCAGGGCAATAGATAAACAGATGTTTTTCTACATACTTAATACATAGGTGAGCCTCACAAATCTTAAAAAATAAATGGTGTTTCTGGATGCTGAACTAATCTATGGATTTTTTTAAAGTGGCTCAAAGTAACAAGTTGTTTTAGGAGAGCAAATCACACTTGCAGTTGAAGTCTTCTTTATACACACCCCATTTAGAAGTCCTGACACTGTAGTTTTATAGCAAGAAACAGAAATTTTCGTAGTAAACACAATGTCAGTCACATTTTTAAAGGTTCTTTCTTGCTAAAATGGCTGTGAAAAATTCTAATATGTTAGAAGAATATTAGTCTGCAACTTCAGATCATCTCAGTGCTCCCTAATGATAATAATCAGGATTTTATTGATTTCAGCATTTAGTTCAGCTAGGTGCAAAAAATTTGTGAAATTCTTTTTAGCATACACACCTTCCTTGTAATATCTTAAAGTATGAGTATCTCAAACTATATTAAGTCTTCATCTGGAAACGTGCAGAAAAAGTAAAAAGCCTAAACTTTGCACGAGAAAGTAGAGAATCTAAATAGATTCTGTTCAATTTCAAGGAATAGAACAGACTCTTCCAGTTGGAAGGGACCTACAGTCATTGTCCGGTCACCTGCCTGACCACTTCAGGGCTGGCCAAGTTCAAGCACATTGTTAAGGGCCCTGTCCAAATGCCTTTGAGCACTGACAGACCGGGGCATCGACCGCTTCTGTAGGAAGTCTGTTCCAGTGCTTGACCCCCCTCTCTGTATAGAAGTGCCTCCTAATGGCCAGTCGAAAGCTGTCCTGGTGCAGCTCTGAACCGTTCCCTCGTGCCCTGTCCCTGGATACCAGGGAGGAGAGCTCAGCAGCTCGCGGTGCCCTTCCCCTGCTCAGGAACTGCAGAGAGCAGTGGGGGGGGTCACCCCTCAGCCTCCCTTTCTCCAAAGCAGACAAGCCTAAAGTCCTCGGCTGCTCCTCACGGAAGTTCCTTCCAGCCCTCCCACCAGCTTTGTTTCCTCCTCGGGCCACATTCGAGGACCTTCCCATCCTTTTCCACCTGCAGGGCCCACGTTGAGGCCGCCCCAAGGCTGAGCCCAGCGGGACCATCCCCCTCTGGGCCGTTGTGCCGTGCTCGGTGCTCCGGGATGGAGTTTGCCCTCAGGGCTGCCTGGGCACTGCTGACCCACACTGAGCCCAGCACCAGCCAGTGCCACATCTCCCTCTGCAGCTGTCCAGCCACTCCTCTCCCACTTCATACCTGTGCCTGGCATTACCCCATTCCAGGTACAGAATCCAGCATTTCAACTTGTTCAATTTCACTGCATTAATGACTGCCCAATGCTCCAGTCTATCTAGATCCCTCTCCGAGGCATCTTGCGTCTCAAGAGGATGCACAGCACCTCCCAGTTTGAACCATCAGCCAAGTTGCTAATGATGCACTCAACTCTTGGTTGTCAGACAAATGTAGCCCCCATTCAGTACAGCCCATTGAGTGCTGCCATCCAGCTGATTCTTCACCCAGAGCACTGTGAACCTGCTCATCCCACAGCTGGGCAACTTGTCAGAAGGATGCTGTGAGGGATAGTGTTAGCAGCTTTAGTCAAACCAGAACTGCATCCGCTGCCTTCCGTTCATCCAGGAGGCGAGTGACCTTACGACAGAAGGATATGTTGGTTAAACAGGACTTTCCCTTTGTGAGCTTGTGTTGACTGTGACAGATGATTTCGTTGTTCTTTAACAATTCTTTTGCCTTCCAATAGGGCTTAGTATCTCCATAATTTTTCCAGGAGCTGAGCTTACACTACTGAGTCTCTAGTTCCCTCTTTCTTCCATCATGCCTTTGTGAATGGGAAGAACACTGGCAAGCTTCCAGTCAGCAGTGACCTACCCAGACTCCCAAGGCCTTTGGTAGATGTTTGAGAGAGGTCCTGCTGTAACAGCTGCTGGCCCATTCAGTACTCTGGGGTGAATCCCATCAGGATACATAGAGATGTGGGAACATACTGTTTATAAGCTGGTCCCTTAGAATTTTGGTGTCCACAGTTGTGGATCTCCCACTCAGAAGACTCAAAGGAGAAAATCTGCTGTACTAAGTGATAGCTGAAGGGCACTTTTAAGGAAAGTTTCTGTATTTAATTCTAAATTTGTTGGACACCGGTGTAAACCGTTTCGGAATTGCAAAAATGACCGTATTCTAATTTGCATCATTAGTAGTGAATCATAGGATCATAGAATATCCTGAATTAGAAAGGACCCACAGGGAAACATCAAAGTCTATCTCCTGGCCCTGCACCCAGCTTCCCCAAGAATCACACGATGTGCCTGAGAACATTTTCTAAACACTTCTGGAACTCTGTCAGGCTTCGTGCTGTGTTCACTTCCCTGGAGAGCCTCTTCCAGTACCTGACCACCCTCTGGGTGAAAAACGTTTTGCTGATATGTAACCTAAACCTTCCCTGACACAACTTCAGGCCATTCCCTCAGGTCCTGTCACTGGTCACCACAGAGAAGAGATCAGTGCCTGACCCTCTTCTTCCCCTTGTTAGGATGTTGAAGGCCACAGTGAGGTCTCCCCTCAGCCTCGTCCAGGCTGAGCAGACCACGTGATGTCAGCCACTCCTCACGCAGCTTCCCCTCCTGACCCTTCACCATCTTTGTGGCCCTCCTTTGGACACTCTTTAACAGGTTAATGTCTTGCTTGTATTGTGGCACCCGAAACTGCCCCCAGCACTCGAGGTGAGGCTGCCCCAGTGCAGAGCAGAGTGGGACAATCCCCTCCCTTGCCCGTCTGGCGATGCTGTGCCTGATGCCCCCAGGACAGGGTTGGCCCTCCTGGCTGCCACGGCACTGCTGACTCGTGTTCAACTTCTCATCATCCAGGACTCCCAGGTGCCTTTCTGTGGCACAACTTTCCAGCCTCCTGTTCCCCAGTCTGTCCACACCTCCAGGGCTGCCCTGTCCCAGGAGCAGAATTTAAATCAAAAACTAAGAAGATAATGGAGCTATTATTGGCATAGAAGTCACTGTGTCTTCCTGGAGTCCCAGTTTATCTGTGGCCATGGTGGATCATTTAAATACTTTCTCATCCTTCATGTGAAGAAAAAATTAAAATTTGCCCAACATTAACATTAAATACTGATATTTGAGGCAGTTATAAAGGCCAGATTGATAGATGCTCAAGTGGTAGACCTTGGATTTGGAAAACTCAGGAGTATGGGGTTGCTGTGTTTAACCCCAGCCAGCAACTAAGTACTACACAGCCTCTTGCTTACTTCCTAGCCACCCTGGTGGGAAGGAGAATCAGAAAAGTAAAACTCCTGCACTGAGATAGGATCAGTTCATAGTTAAAAGAAAATAAATATAATAATATGAATTATGGCAGTAATACTAATTAAAGTAGTAGTAGTAATGAAGGGAATAGGGGGAATAAGACCCAAGAGAAGAAAGCAATGCCCAACACAATTGCTTATCCCCTGCTGACTTAATGTCCAGCGTGTTCTCCAGAAACAATCAGTAGCTCCTGGCCAACTACCCCTAGTTTATACACTGGGCATGATGTTTTATGGCATGGAATATCCCTTTGGCCAGTTTGGGTCAGCTCTCCTGACCATGCTCCCACCCAGCTTCTTGTGCACCTGCTCACTGGCAGAACACAAGAAACTGAAAAGTCCTTGTCTTGGAGTGAGCCCTACTGAGGAACAGCTAAACTATCTGTGTGTTACCAGCATAATTCCCATACTAAATCCAAAATACAGCACTGAACCAGCTACTAAAGAGAAAATTAACTCTACCCCAGCCAAAGCCAGGACAGGCATATAGAGCTTGATACTATTTACTGCTGTAACAGTATAATCAGTAAAGTTCCTTCAATTGACTAGATGAGGAGTAGATTACCGTCTTTATTAGTTCATAAATACTAATTTTTATAAAACATACTTGACATCTTGTTTTGTATTTAATCAAAGACCGCAAAAGAGCTGAGTGCCCTTTAAGCCTGTAAATAATGTATTAGAAGCAATTCTTGTTCCTTTCAGTGTTGTTGCTGCATAAAATTTCCTGCTATCCTACTAATTTAAAATTCTTCATGTGCACTACCCAGTAATAATATCGTGATTTACTGAGAGAAGCATTAGATTATGCAAATACTAATGCAGGAAATTTCTCTGGATATTACAGGACCTTTACAATTTGTGCTTTCTGCTTGTGGTGGTATTAGGGCCTAAGGTTATAAACCTGCATGCAATGCAGACCTCATTTGTTAACTTATTTAAGTGATTGTACTAATCTGTCTGTTTAGGAGCCTGAAATAAATGTGGAATGTGGTGATACTAGTCTTCTTTGTGTATGTGTGTGCACACTCTGTACCTCACCTGAGCCACTGTGTGTCTATTCAGTCTGAAATTAAAACCCTAATACTGGCTTGTCTTTCACATGTAAGATAATATTAGCATTCTTGGTTCAGTGCTGGAGAGAGGCATAGTTATGCTTTTAATCTCAAATTGGCTGATTAAAATGCTGATAGAGAGATAGGGGCATTGAGGAATGTTTGGACAGAGAAGTGTGCAAATGTGATAGTTTTGTTCAATTAACCTTGTATTATGGTTTTGGTTTCTGTTAAAAAGGTGAAGAATCTTTTAAGTATTGTGAGTTTCATCTTGGTGATATTCAAGACTGTGTCTTGCTCTAATGAGACAGGACATGGATGGGAGATGCTTGGGTAGTTAGGAATGATTTGTTAACTTTAAATTGCCTTCGAGCAGCATGAATATTACTGAGTGTGGTGAGCTGTCACAGATAAAGACAATTTTAGCAGTTCAGGTTCAGAGCAGATCACAGTGCCTGTGAGTTCAGGTTAAGATGCAATCTTCTAGGCAGCCATATGGAAGCGAACTCTTTCAATTACAGCTGGTTTGGAATTCGAATGTAGTGCACCATGTTACAGCATATTCAAGTGGTGCAGAACAACAAAAGAAAGTGAATTGCTGTGCATGGATGAGTTGGCTGTTGAGGATTGATTGGGGGTGGAGTGTTCTTTTCACATTTGCTGGTATTTCTAATTACTTTTGTCTTCAATATCTGCCCCAGTTAACTGGTTTGGAAAGTATTGAGTCTTTCAGAGATGTTAGGGCTGTAATTCACGCAGGCATAGCAGACTAAGTTTAAGGTATCCGCTAAACATAGTTCAGTCTTGTGTTGGTGAAAACAGGATGGTAAGGACAATGGTGGGTAGGACTTTCTTCTGAAGACACTATGCACTACTAGATTTAAACTCATGTTAAGGATAACATTTATTCACCATACGGTACATGCACCTTATCCTAAAATGCTTGGGCAGTGAAAGTAATCATAGTTTTACCACAGGATGAAGCTAAGAACTCAGAATGCTTGCTCTGAGTACTTTTAGGCCCACGCTCTCTTGAGTTCCATCGCATCTTGGTGCATACACATTCTTAGCAGAAGAGACTTCACTGAATATGACAGAGCTGTGGGAAGCTGATAGGCTATAATGGAGAGACAGAAAAGGTGATAATTGAGGAGGAAAGGTGCCTCAAGTCAGAGAAGCCTTTGTCATTTTAAGGAGGGAAGCCTGCCAACTAGTTGAAACTTGCAGCAGGTGCTTGTCTTTAGGAACTGAACATTTGGGGACGATTTTCTGTTAATGATATAGTTATGTCCTTTGTAGTTGTATCTTCAGAATGGATTGATGGTTATAGGCTTAAATCTGGGGTGCTAAATCATGTGTAAAATTTTGTCTGCTACTAAAATACAACAATGGTAGCTTAAAGCATAGTTACATTATTGGTACTAGAAAAGCAAAGTAATAGCTTAAGGCAGGAAATTCAGAATGTTTTAACAATTTAGTACAGTTTTCCATACTAGTGAAGTTTCTTTCCTTTTATGGAGAACTTGCCAATTTTAGCATTTTTTCTGTTTAGCATCTTCATTAATGGTCCAGATGTTAGGGCAGTGTGTACTCTCAGCAAGTTTGCTCTTGACAGAAAATGATGAGAAGTGACTTACGTGCCAGAGGGTTGCAGTGACATCCAGAGGGACTTCAAAGGTCTGGAGAAAAGGGCTGCCAAGAATTCAGGAAGTTCAACAGCAGGAAGTGCAAAGTTCGGTATGAAAGAACAACCCCATGCACCAGTGTATGCTGTGGGCCACCCAGCTGGAAAGGAAGAGGACCTGAGGGTCCCGGTGGACACCAGACTTGAACATGAGCCAGCAGTGGGTTCTTGCAGCCAAGAAAGGGAATGGCACCCTGGGATGCATTAGGCAAAGTATGACCAGGTGGGTGAGGGAGGTGATCATTCCCGTCTTATATAGTGCCAGTGAGGCCACACCTGGAATCCTGTGTCTGTTTCTGGGCTTCAGTACAGGAGAGAGATGGACATACTGGAGAGAGCCCAAGAAAGGGGCCCACCAAAGCTGCTGAAGTGTCTGCAGCATTTCTCTAATGAGAAAAGGCTGGGAGAGCTGGGACTGTTCAGCCTGGAGGAGGGTGAGGGGGATCTTCTTAATGAGTATAAATACATGAGGGAAGGGTGCAGAGAGGACAGAGTCAGGCTTTTTAGCAGTGGTGCCCGGTGCCAGGACCAGAGGCAGTGGGCACAAACCAAAGCACAGGAGGTTCCCTCTGAACGTGAAGAAGCACTTTTTTCATGTGAGAATGACTGAGTCCTGGCACACGTGGCCTAGGTAAGTTGTGGAGTCTCCATCCTCGGAGGTGCTCAGAAGTTGTCTGGATATAGTCCTGGGTGTTTGGCTGTAGGTGACACTGCCTAAGTGGGATTGGACCCCTGATGATCTCCAGAGGTCCCTTCCAATCTCAGCCATTCTTTGATTCTGTGATTTTGACAGGGATAATGTTAGTGGTTGCTCCTTTTCTAAGCAGATGTAACCTCTCAAGCTCAGTTCTTTTTATTTTGTGTGTTACCATTCAAGGCTGTTGAATAGACTAAAAAAAAAATCAAGTTTTTAAAGAAAGCAGTATAGGCAATGGGCTGTCTGTTGTGTGCAGCTGCGCAAACAGAGGTTGATACAGAGCATATATTACATCACTGTTACAGACACCTGCAGTATGTACAGTGAACAAAACATGGCAGAATTTGATTGGATTTAAATCAGGTTATGTGACTAAATGTATAGATTATCAAAGAAAAAAGGGTGTTTTGAAAACATGAGGCTGCTTATCTTTGAGGTGAGTTACTGATAAGTATGTGGTTTAGCTATCTAGTGGCAATCACTGAATTGCAATGGCAATCACTGAATTGTAATGGCATGATGAAAATAAGTTTTTAGAACAAGGAAGGGAGAACTCTAAATGGCTACAAAACCCTGTCTTTTTTAGGCTTTATGTAGTTAAACCATAGAATGCATTACTGCTGAAATTTAGCAGAATTCAGGAGGGGATAGCACATTTGCATATCTTCAGGCCTCTCTGGATTCCTGGTGAATTGCATTACAAAGTGTTCTGTTCACAAAATTGTAAGAATAGGAAAAAATAATTTTCCTTAAAGTTCTAAGAAGATATATTCGAATACTGAAAATTTTATGCCTGTAGTGAGTGACAGGCTCTAGAAATACACAGGCAAAGTCACTCCTAAAGTACTACGTGCTCTAGCCTGGTATTTCATTTTAGCATTTTATGCTGTTTATTGTCAAGTGTGTTTAGGAGAATAAAGCTCATCTTTTTTTTTTTTTTCTGTTAATTCTAATTTTGTTTTTGCTTTGCTCTGTCCATGTTCCATTAGCACATCTGAAAGTTCATCTGACCAGTTATTCAGGAGTGCCTCTTCCTAGGTTAGGATCTGAAGCAGTAGCAGATTGCAGTGCTGCTAACAGTTTTTATAGAATTAGATCATACTTGTTTCTATCATCATGTTCCTGAAATACGAAACTGTATTTTTTCCTATTCTGCTATTAATAGAATAATCTGTGAAACTTTGAGAAACCTGGCAGTTAGATGTCACCAAATATGGTTTCCTTAATGCTGAAATGTTCCAATGTTCTTAAAAGGTACAAATCAAAAAATACATCCTAATTAGTAGAATGTTTCATTCAAGATACCCATCTTTTAAGAACTATTTTAAGACTAGCTTAAATGTTGTGCTAAGCTAGCATGAAAATTACTTCCTTAACTGAAAAAAAACCTGCAAGAAAGACGTTTTAGAACTTGTAATTTCTGAGGAATACTGTCTTTTGGGTAGATACATGTTTGGTTTTAAGCCAGATCCTAACTCTCTGTCAAAACAGCACTGTTCAGAAAACTGAAGCTGAAAAATTGAAGGTGCTCTTTGCCTCTTGGAGGAGAGTTTCCGGTGTTCAGCGACCTAAACAGAGCTGGAATAGTAGCAGCATTTGTGTGCATGTGTTGGGTTGTTAGTACAGCAGCATGCTGAAGATGAGCAGGTTATATGCAGATGAGTAACAATTAATGTCTTCCTTTTTTTTTCAAATAAATGAACCAAGTGTGATGAAAAGCAAGGCTTATAGGGAACCTTTTATGTGCTTCCTGTATACATACCTTTTATGTGCTATGTATCTTACTTGGAAGTAGGCTGCCTTTTCGTGAAAATGTATTATTCCTCTGGCAGTAACTGCTGCAGATGGATTATCACGTTTCTTAACGCATGATTTACTCAGCAAATATCTTGATGTGGAAAATAAAGTATCTTACAATTTTCAGTTATCTGCCAAAATAGATAGCATTACATCAAAATGTTGTGTCTTCTTTATATTGCTAATATAAAAAAATAAATAAAGCTTTCTACTTCCCATTTAATCAAAAAAAGCATCCACATTTTTTTCTAGAAAAGGGCAGTAGCTGGCAATGAAAAAAGACGTGACATAAGTATATTGCAGAAGAGAATTCAGTATTTGTTTCAGAATTGCTCTTAATACTCTGTCATTCTTTGGTAATCCAGACCTTCTTTCAGTGTTGCTGTCTGGGAGTAACTAACAAGGGTTCTCCTGTATTCCATCTAACAAGTTCTTATCTAAGCTTTTTTTGTGGAATAATATTGCTTGTTTGCAAATCTACCTTATATGGCTATTTAAGTTAGACAAACGTGGTTTCAGAGCTAAAGAACAATGTTTTGCCAAGTGCACACCTGTACCTCGTTAATTGCTGTTGACCAGCAATTTCTGCTCTCCACAACCTCTGACTGTTTAAGTGTGCTGCCAGTTTTTTGGGGTTTTTTTTTTGCTTTGAAAGTCTGTGTTGCTTCTCCTATGTCAGAAACACTGCTACAATTTCCTTGCTGAAGGTCTTTGGGCAGTTCAGAAAAAGTTATTAATTGCTGCTTGAATATTCTGCTTTTTGACAAGAGAGATAAGGTACCAACAGAATTATAAAATTAATCTACTTATTTTAAGAAGAAATAAAGAGTAGTGATTGCTAACACCTTCTGTTTTGAGAGCTTGTTCTCAGAATGTGGACTTTTTGTTCCTGATGTTTTAATACAACTTGGCCAAATGTTCAGGGTATAATTTTCCTGGCTAAGTATCTACCTAGAATTACACTGGTTTTTGTAAAGCTATGCTGTAGCTTGTTTGATTTTGTGGTGTAGAGTTGGGCAGGGAGATCTTTGTAACTATTTGGTGCCTCAGTGTTTGCAATGGAGACTTTGCATACAAGAAAAATACTTTACCATACTACTCTGTTTCAGAATGACAGTTCTGGGCATATACAACGGGGTGCATTGTTGATACCAGACAAACAGCTGCTGTATTACTCTTACATCCCTACTTAAAAAGTATCAGGGCAAAACATGCACCTGCTTTGAGAAAAGATACTTGCATTTGATGAAAGGAGTTTTGTGCGCGTGACAGAGTGTGGACATGGCCAATTTTTGCTTTGGCCTTTGCTCTGGGATGAATTCTGCGAGATTGCGAGACGGAGTGGCCCCTCACCCCCACCCCTAGAAAATCAGATTATCGTGGAATTAGAGATTACTGTGGAGAAAGATACACGGTCACAGTTCACTGCAGTCAGTCTTAGCTAGGATATTTAATATCATAGTGACATTTCACCAAAAGTGGCACTTGTTCTGATACTAATGCAACAGAAAGATTGGTATTTGCCATCGTTAGTGTCAGTAGAAATTATTATAGGTGTTATTCAAACATTTGAGTCAAAAGTGTTTTACAAAAAATACTTATGCACAGTAATACAATATTGCTAATAAAGAGTTTACCTCTCATTTTTTTGAAGTTACTCGGTTAGAATGTGAAAGATGAGGGCAAGTTAAGTATACACGGGGGTGTAAAACTTCTGAATAGAGGGGTCCTTGTTTGGGAAGAGGAAGTAAAGAGGATGAGGAAAGAGTATTATAGATGGGGAAGTTTAAAAGCAGGTGAGGAGAGACAAAACACTTTCACTGAGGTCCTGCAAATGACCTTCTGTAGTTGTCTGAAATATATACATACGGAACCTGGAGGAGAACAATTGGCTGCAGTGTGTGCACTGTAAACTGGCTCTGGATGGAATAGTGAAATGCAGTGACACAGACACCTGAACTGGAAGGTGAGCATGGAAGAATGTGTTGTTTCTAGAAAATAGAAATTAAGTCAGCTTGGTAGGGAAGCACTGTTACTATTATGACCATCTAGAGAAATAGGTCTCGTATCAATAAAATACATTCTTTTTGATTAAAATTTTTTGGTGGGAGATGTGGTATAACAGTAATACAGCAGAGTACAATTTGAAGCTACCCATAACTTCCTAAATTAATGAATGGTTTATTCTAAAAGTGAATTTAAACACTATAAAAATTGTTATATGAAGTTAGTGTTGAATTGAATGGTCAGAAAGTGGGTCTGCCTTTTTAAGTGTTGGTCTGGAGCTCATTTGCTTTTGAAACTGGAGCTTTTATAAACTAAGGAAAAAATGCTTGACAGGATACTCAAACATTGTGTGCTAGTTTTGGCTTGGGGGGGTGTTAATTTTCTTCATAGTAGCTGATATTAGGCTGTGTTTTGGATTTGTGCTGAAAACAATGCTGATAATACAGGGATGTGTTCATTAGTGCTGAGCAGTGCTCACACAGTTAAGGCCTTTTCTCCTCCTCCCACTCACTCACCCACCAGTGAGAGGCCTGGCCCAACAGGTTGGGAAGGGACACAGCAAGGACAGCTGACCCCAGCTCACCAGGGGGGCATTCCATACCATATAGCATCGTGCTCAGCAATAAAACTGGGGGGAGAGAGAGGAAGGGGGTGGTGTTCAGAGTGATGGTGTTTGTCTTTCCAAGTAACTATTTTGTGTGATGGAACCTGGCTTTCCCGAGATGGCCGCACACCTTCCACTTTTCTGGACATACTGCCGCACCTCACTGTTCTGTGAGGGGCCCAGAACTGGACAAAGGATTCGAGGTGTGGCCTCATCAGTGTCAAGTACAGGGGGGAAATCACTGTCCCGGTCCTGCTGGCCGCACTGTTGCTGATACAGGCCAGGATTCCATTGACCTTCTTCAACACCTGGGCACACGCTGGTTTTTGTTCAGCCGCTGTGGACCAGTACCCCCAGGTGCTTTTCCACTAGGCAGCTTTCCAGCCATTCTTCTCCGAGTCTGTAGTGTAGCCTGGGGTTGTTGTGACCCAAGGACGGGACCAAGCACTTGGCCTTGTTGCACCTTATATGATTGGCTTTGGCCCATCAATCCATCCTGTCCAGATCTTGGCTTTGTTTTGCTTGTGTGTGTGGCTTTTGCCTCACATATTAAAACTGTCTATCTCAACCCACAAGCTTTCTCACTTACACTCTTTCAGTTCCCCCTCTGCTTCCACTGTGGGGGTATGAGCAAGTGGCTGCATGGGGCTGAGTTGCTGGCTGGGGTTAAACCATGACACACTGGAACAGGTTGTTTAGAGCACCCTTGCAGTCTCCATTCTTGGAGATGATCAGAACCTGGCTGGACGAGGCCCTGAGAAACCTAACTTGGAAATAAGCTGTGTTTTGAGGACTGGGTAAAAACAGATGACCTCCAAATCTTTGTTTAAACCTGAGTTATTCTGTGAGTTTTAAGTTAGTAAAAGCAAATTGAACCGAATGTTTTTTGAAGAGAGCTTGGACTCAAGAATGCTGGTAAGGGATATTGGAATTTATTTTAGGGAAGAGAATAATTGATCTACAAAGAAAAGTGGCTGTGTCAATGAGTTAGCTTCTTTCTCTGCAGTCCTGCAGTACTTGTTGGTAGAACATACAGAGAGTAATTTGTATAAATTCATCTTTTCTCCACTGTGTTGAGGGATGTGGTGAAGAACGTGCGTGTGGTTTGTTACCATAACTCAGCTGGCATACTGTATTTCATTGGTGCTCTAATAATTTGATGATGGGCCTAGATCTTTTCGTGTCTTATTCATGAAGACTAAGATGAAATACTTGATGTGGTGCAGTATAAAAAATTACTGCTTAAGGTAGAGATTAGTAAAATAATTGTAGAGAAGGAGCTGGTAAAGGTGATTAGTAGAACTAGAAGAACTATTATCAGGTAGGAGTAATTGGAGTTGGTTTTGACTTAGTATTTATATTAGTGTGGCATGTTGTGCTATTTGATGTGAGGAAAATAGAGTCGGTACACAGGTAACTTCACAAGAATCTGCTCTGAGGAAGCTAGACTGCTGGGAAAGAAAGCAGTTGTCTGGAGCAGAGTGGGTGGCACAGCTGAAACTTCGTATGAAATGACGCATGAGGTTCTTGCCATCTGTAGTTAACAAAAAACTGATAATACTAAGATAGGTGCACAGACGAAGGAAGAGTGGAATAGGGAGTTTGGCAAAATAATCTAGGAGGAGCTAAGTTCATCTCAGCAAACGTGATGAGGCACTAATCACCAAACACGGATAAGAACTCTTGTAAGTTAATTGAAGAAGTTGGCACAAGGATATTTTTATGTAAATTAATTACATGAAAATGTCTGCTCATCCTAATGCTAAAGGTTTTCAGTAAGACCATGGAGAGAAGAATGTCACAAATTTAGAGGAGATGTCACCATTAATTTCTGTTATATAATATAACACAACTTTTAGAAAGGAAGAAGCAGTCATTTCTTTTTTCAGACTTTACTTGCAGTCTTGCAGACTCAATCACTAGCTCTGCATGATGTTGCAGAAGCAAGGGGAACAGGTTTGCTAAAATAAACATGGTCACAGGACTGTATTAGCCTTAGAAATCTAATTATTTTGGCTGTTAATTCTATGCCATTATAAGGAATTTTGCTGTGCAGTTGCACAAAAAATGCAATTGTCTGTACCATAATCTTGTTAATAGTTCTGCTAGTAATGTTCATAATCTCTTCACAATTTTAAATACTGAAAACTATTGGGTATCTTAATTCATACATATTCTGAGAACAAAAGCATTTTCTTTGATAAACTGACTGATATTGTTACTTGTAGTGTCTTTTGAGCACTGTATCTGATTTTGTAACAGTAACAAATACAGTTTCATTAAATTGGAAAAGCCAAGCTAGTGCTGCTGCGCAAATCTTCTGCTCCCATTTTTTCCTGTTTCCCTGTATATATATAATTTATATGGGCTCTGACACTCAGCAGACTTATTTTGTAAGCTGCCATGTTTCTTAACATTTCTGCTATGCTATAGTATGACCCCAACAGAAACCCTCACATTGTTTTCTGCTAGATTAATAAGTTAAGTTAGTGCACTGAATGGCTTGATAAGTAGCAGAATTAGCACCAGGGATGGAATAAGATGGCTTAGCCAGGATTGGTATAGGGGTGAAGGGGAGACTAAGAGTGGGAATAGTGTGAAGCGAGGCTTACTTTGTGGGCAGTATTAGACTGTTGATGTGTTCAACTGCAGTCAGTTAAACAGTCTGCTGTCTGTTTACTCAGTTTGATGTGATTATAGTAGATATGTATTACCATGATAATTACCTCAGATTTTGTGAAAGTTTTACACTTCCGTGCTCTTAGTTATATGGATAATGAGGGCTAATTTTATAGACTGTCGTTCACTTTTACCATCATAAAACAGTCTTCCTGAATTTTGTGATGAAGTCTAATTTCTCCTGTTAAATGAACAGAGAATTTTCCTGGGAACAATAGGGAGGAGGAGTTGTTGCCAGCAGTGATGAGAGGTACATCAAAGTGGTTTAGGTCTTTACATTTTGCTCTTAGGCTAATAATTGAAAATAACATAAAACATTATTGCAAGTACAACTCAGAACTGAATTAAAGTTGGATAGAATGCAAATAGTCTTTTAAGCAGCCAGGTACATATAATTGGAAGAAGGTGGAGTCCAGGCATGTAAGTCCAGCAGTAGTAAAATTTTCTCTGTTTCTGCTGTGAGAATGTTTTGAGGGGGCAATTTTGTGTGTTTGTGGCTTTTTAAATTTGTTAAAGTAAGTGGGTTCTGCTGTAATTGAGTGACAAAATCAGGTTTTCTAAAAATAAGTAAGAAAAAATTACTGAACACAAGGGAGTTGTGGAAATGTCTTTTGTAAAACTAAAAGTATATAGATACAGCTATTATTGAACAGCAGTGCAGGAAATGTACAAGAAAATCAGAATTATCACTGAATCCCCACTTGATGTCATTGTTCCAGATAGTGACGTTTTGCTTGCTTCACTTTATTTGCTTAAAAATCAAAATAACTATTCTAAGCTTCTAGTCATAATCCACAGTTATACATCATAATAGGACAACATCATAGAGAGTTACACATCAGTACAGGACAATAATTCTAGTTTCTGTTCAAGTAATTAAACCTTTGAAGCAATCATTTCTTATTTCTGCTGTCAGTATCTGCAGATTTTTAGTAAATTGCCACATATTAGCATCCTACCTGCAAATTTTAGAGAGGCAGATTAGTCTCAGCATGTGCCTGGAAAATTGCCAGAGCAGTTTTCTTGCTCGATATGATTGTCTGCACTTTTGATGCTCTGTATTGCGTCAGTGGACTTCTGCTCAAGCAAGTGTGGCCAGCTCCTCTAATTCTAACTATCTGTTGGAGAAGTCCCTGATCAGATATGTGTATCTAAGTAAATACAACAGTTCCAAGCTAATTTTCATGAAAGTCTTTAAAATTTCATGGCTTGAATAGGTGTAATGGAAAACTTTATGCTAGTACAGGTAAATCATAAGCTCTCACAGAAAAGTATCATTTTTCTTAATTTGACAGGTGCGTCACTTTGTTGAAGAACTATTAAAGCATTTTACCACTTGCCAGTCTGGAAAACATAACTGTTTGAGACTACTGCATTATTTTGAATGAAAGAAAGACTTGCGTTCCACTGCTTAGAGAAAACCCAACACAAATGCCCTCTCTTATGAAGTAAATCATCATCTGCATGAAATGTCAGGAACTGTAGAGATAGAACATGGATTAATGGGTACAAATTGAAAGAGGGGACATTTAGGTTAGATGTTGGGAAGACATTCATTGCTCTGAGAGTGGCAAGATGCTGAAACAGGTTGCCCGGGAAGGCTGTGGGTGTCCCAACCGTGGCAGCCTTGGCCTTGAGCAATCTGGTCTAGTGGGAGTTGGCATGGAGGTTGAGACTAGGTGATCTTTAATGTCCCTTCCCATGCCTTAACATTCTGTGATTCTGTTACATGTGTCCATCCACAGAAATTTAATAATGATACAGCCTTTTTCATGAAGATAGAAGATGATTAGTAGAAGCCATTAAATAAGAGTATGCAGAGATAGAAGGCTGCTCCAGATCTGTCTGTAGAACAGGCAAAGTATTAATCAAATTTGGGATTTTGAAATGTGTAGGCATTAGCTCTGTACGTTGGATTAATTAATTACTTGCTGTCTTCTCCCAATACAGCCAGCAGCCAGCTTCGGGTGTAGCCTATTCCCATCCAACCACAGTTGCCAGCTACACTGTCCACCAGGCCCCGGTGGCGGCACACACGGTCACTGCAGCCTATGCCCCGGCTGCAGCCACGGTGGCGGTGGCCAGGCCTGCCCCAGTGGCCGTGGCAGCTGCTGCCACAGCTGCTGCCTACGGCGGGTATCCCACGGCACACACAGCTACAGACTACGGCTACACGCAGCGGCAACAAGAAGCTCCACCACCGCCGCCTCCTGTCACCACACAGAATTACCAGGTAGGTTCCTGCTGTGTGATTTTTAAATGGTACTTTAAGAGAAGGAAGCCTGTTTGGAAAAAAAAATGAGATGTTGTGGAACTGCTGCTGTAAAGAAAAGCAGTGTCTTGTGTTAGCTTAGATGTTGGCTTGGTGTGCAGTAAACTGGGTCATGGAGCTGATGTAGCTGAAAAGACTGTTCTGGTAAAAATCTTCAGTAGAGGTAGAAATAGTTCCTTTGTCAGATTCCCGGGTGCCACTGGAGTCTAGTACCAAGCCTGTGAGGATAGAAGATTGCCCTAGGAGATAAGCTACCCTGTAGGTAGTTTTTGGATATCCTCTTCTGACATCCCTGCCTAACCTTGTGTGGCCGCAGGCTTTTGCAAAAGGGCTTTTGCTCTCTGTCCCCTTTCATCTTGAAATACTTTGTTTCTTGCAATAATTGTTTGACTTTTTGGTCCTGAACTTATCAAGGCATTATCTAGATTCCAATTAGCATTTTGGTTTGTTTGAAAGGACTATATTATTGCTGTATGTTCTCAATTCTTTTGTACATCTTCTGCAATTTGTTATATATTATAATATGAGGTCAGTTGTTAGATACATTTGGGAAAGAAAAGAGTCCCCTAAACTAAATAAAATAACTCCTGTTTACACAGGTTGGATGAAAAAAAGATTTTGTTGTTGTATTTCTTGGAATTAAAAAGAATTTTAATGCATTAGTATATTTCAGCTCTAGTAGTTCATGCCTTGCTCCCCTTCAGTCGATCAATTCTTTGTGCTTTACTATAAACATGGTGAGGATGAGAGAACATATGTACATGCAGAAAGTGGCTTCCAGGTCATTCCCTTCTAAGCTTATTAGAGATCTACTGAATTTTAAAGGTGTCAAATGAGCTACTTGCTTTGCCTCTATAGACTAGTTATGGTTCCCTAATGAACTAGTTGATACACCAAAGAGTAAAGAGGGCTTTAAAAGTACCACTTTCATACTCAAAAAAACATAACCAAGAAAAATGTTGTTAATTATGAGATTTTCAAAGCCAATATAGGCTCATGTTTCTACCCATGAGAATTGGGCCTTTATTGGGTCTTGTAGAAATTTGTGTTTTGTAGAGATCTCTGGTGGGTTTTTTCTTAATATTTTACAGAAATAGAATGTGATGCAGTCATTAAAAACTATTGAGAATAGATGCTTTTCAAAAATAATTTGGTAGAGAAAGTGATTAATAGCATGAGGATAGTTCCTTTATTAAGTCTGTGAAAGACCACCAGGGCTGTTTCAGTCTTGAAGTATCTGTAAAAGAACATTTAATTCCTGTAATGCATTTATTTGTATATACTGTACGTGTAGATGGGGAGTTTTTATTCTGCTAGAGTATGCCAGAAGACAATACATTGTTAATTGGACTCTGCGGATGACTTCTGTTACCCTAGCTATATACCTACAGGTGGTTTCTCTTGTTTTGAATCCTTAGGATTCCTACTCTTACGTTCGATCTACCGCCCCGGCTGTGGCTTACGACAGCAAGCAGTATTATCAGCAGCCAACCGCGACCGCGGCGGCCGTGGCTGCTGCTGCCCAGCCGCAGCCGTCAGTGGCTGAGTCCTACTACCAGACAGGTGGGTGGCATGATTCAAGCTGCTCTCGTTACTCACAATCTGTTGACTACTTTAAGCCTTAAAAATACTTGTTTGACTATTTCACATTATCTTTTTTTGTTGTTTTTGTTAAGTTTTCTCATGTAATCTCTGTCACTATGTAGAAAGGTCTTCTATGTCTAGAACTTCATCATTTGTGACATAGCCGTAAGTAGCTGCCTCTGCAGTTTGGACTGCCACTAAATACACTCAAAACATACTTCTAGGCAAAGTTCCCACTGATTTGTCTAGAAACCTTGCTGAAGTAGGTTGAGGTAATTAATGTTGTGTTCAGATGATAACTTGGTTAGAAGTACTCTTTTAATTCTCTAGTTACTTCATGTATATAGTTTTTTAATTATTCATATCATGATTGCTACAAAGCATGAATCCTGCCTAGTTTCTTTTACTTCACTTAGAAATAAGGCGAACATTTAGGTTGCTTTGGTTTAGAGTATTCTAGTAAAACTGTTGTATAAGAAGGTTGTTTAAAACCTGTTTAAAATATTAAAAACATGGTAGCACAGTTAAATAAATAAATTTGAGGCTTACTACTGTGAGCTGTGACACGATTGAATCTTAGTGTGATACGTGGTGTATAATGCATAGCCATGGCAGTAAAGCAACCCAGTGCACAACGCTAAAAAGCAAAACCAGTGAAAGAAAAATCCCAAAGCAAACCCCCACTTTTTACACATTTGTTCACCAGCATACTGTTAATTTTCCCTTTATTTTGTTTGCACTTTGCTCAACTAAAACATGTCGATGTTTGTTCACTTGTATTTTCTATCCTCATTAGCTCCGAAAGCAGGATACAGCCAAGGGGCAACTCAGTACACCCAAGCCCAGCAAACAAGACAAGTGACAGCTATAAAACCTGCAACCCCAAGTCCAGCAACAACTACATTTTCCATATATCCAGTGTCCTCGACTGTGCAGCCAGTGGCAGCTGCAGCCACTGTTGTTCCATCCTATACTCAGAGTGCGACATACAGCACAACAGCAGTAACTTACTCTGGTAAGAATTCTGCATGTTTTGTTGCTGGGATCTTTGCAGTTGCTGCAGAAGAGGCTTTCAAGGCTCAGAATTTCAGCAGTTCATGCTCGATTACATCGTAGTCTGCTGAGAAGTATCAACCAGTTCAGTCATTACAATGGCAAAAGGTTCTGTTGTATCTTTAAAAGAGGTTTGATGTCTTATGTGCTTGTTTTGTTACATGTGAAAGTATACAAAGTGCTGGCATTGCTACATGAGCCGTGACTTATTTTAAGGTCAAAAGGAATAAACAGGGGATATAAAACATAAGGAAATGCATCCACACAGATGTTACTCCATCTTGCGTCTCTGTGCAGTTCCAGAGACAGGGAGGAACAGCTCAATATAAATCTTTTAAGTTTGGGTTGTTCTGACCCAAAATGGAATGAGAATGTGTGTTGAAAAGACTCTTGTTCAACCATTAGGAATCCCAAACATAGTTAAAGATGAAAATATGGTAACTCCATAGCCATAGATGGTAATTAAATGGCATGTTATAGCTACCCTGAACTTTTTGTTTTTTGTTTCCTGCTTAAAAAGGGATTTTAATACTACTTTGAGACAGAGCCTAATTTCCTTGACTTATGCAACTACAAATCAAGGAGTGTGTAGCCAGGTGTTAGTGACCAAAGCATCTTCTCTGTACCAAAACAACTTAAATCACTGAAATAGGATGAAATAGCACTAGACATTCTGTCTTTTATCTTCATTTTTTCCCCCTTCCTCTGCATATTATCAGTCCTTGCCATTTGGAAACTTGAATATCAAATCTGGTTCTGGAAGATGGCTTGCTTCATGGGGCCTTTGCTAAATCTTTCACTGAAATTCTAGTTCCATCATACCCAATCTTACCAGATGTACCAGGAAATTTCGTATGTTCTCTAGGGATGCTTTGCTGTATCTAACATAACTGTGTATCTGCACAGGTGTGTCTAGAATTGAATATATTCCAGCACGATTGGTGGCTGTGTATTTGTCTACTGTGAAACATGAAGCCAAATTCAAGACTGCCTGACAAGATCTCAGTAAATTACTTACATCTTGCCTTGCCCCTCAACTGTTATGCAACATGATTTGAATTAGTGTATTATGTAATTGATACATTATATATGGTGATGTAACATTTGTTTTTATTTTAATTTTTCAGGTACCTCCTATTCTGGCTATGAAGCTGCAGTGTATTCAGCTGCATCGTCCTATTACCAACAGCAGCAGCAGCAGCAACAGAAACAGGCAGCAGCAGCAGCAGCTGCTGCTGCTGCAACAGCTGCATGGACAGGGACCACCTTTACTAAAAAGGCACCATTCCAAAATAAGCAACTGAAACCAAAACAGCCTCCCAAACCGCCCCAGATCCACTACTGTGACGTTTGCAAGATCAGCTGTGCTGGACCGCAGGTATCTGTATTATGTATTATTCTACTATACTTTATTCTACTGTACTTTATTAGTAATTTCTTCAGCTAGAAAACCTGACCCTCTTAAGAGTCATAGGATTGTAGAATGGTCTGGGTTGGAAAGGACCTTGAAGATGCTCTAGTTCCAAGCTGTGTGCAGTAGGCAGGAACACCTTCCACCAGACCAGGTTGCTCAGAGCCCCATCCAACCTGACCTTGAGCGCTTCCAGGGATGGGGCATCCACAGCTTCTCTGGGCAACCTGTGTCAAGGCCTCACCACCCTCATAGTAAAGAATTTCTTCTTAATACCTAAACCTACTCTTCCAGTTTGAAGCCATTTCCTCTTGTTCTGTCACTGCAGGCTTTTGTGAAAAGTCTCTCTCCATATTTCTTGTAGGCTTCCTTTAGGTACTAGAAGGTCCCAGTTAGGTCATCCCAAAGCCTTTTCTTTTCCAGGCTGAACAAACAAAATTGTCATAGCCTTTCCTCATAGGAGGGGTGCTCCAAGCCACTAATCAAGAGTATTTGTTAATTTTTAAAGACCTGAGTCTATACTTCTACTAAAGGAATAATTAAATGAAAATGTGTACTATCATAGAAAGAGTTCCTTTTGGAAAACATAAAGATACATCCCCTGAGCTTGTACAGAGAAGCTTCACCTGACTTCAGAATTATTTGAACCTTTGAATTCTATTTGCTTCTTTAACATAGGAAGCTTCTTAGAAAATAGTGTTTTGAAAGCTGTGGAATTACATAAATTTTGTGAATGGTAAACCTGAAAATGTATTCTTCGTTGTATTCCAACTTCTCAGTTTAGTGTCACAGTGGGTACAGGTGCCTAGAAAGTAGATATGAAGTCATGCAGAGTGTTTATTTGTCAGTCTAGCTAAACAGTTCTTTTTCTTTAGGTAAACTTGTCATTATTTCCTACCCTGTCTGCTCCAGATTGCCAATGTTAATATAGGAACTTATATCAACTTCTGCATTTCTTTTTCAGTACAGCTTTATTTGAGCACTGCCTTATTTTAAATTGATTTTTCTGTTTATCTGAATACACTTACAGTTTGCAGGAAGCTCAAAATCAAGAATAAGTGAATGCAATGCAAGAAATTGCAATTTTCTGATCATATCAAGTTTTCAGTGGTGATACCTGTTGACCACTACTTGATTGGGGAATTGAGAAGTTAGAGGAGAAAAACATACATTGTTTTACCTAAGCGTGGAATTGTGGTGCTGGAGAAGAAAATTTTCTGGTCTTAGAAGTGGCCTATTAATGCCTTAGAGCATCTCATACAGCAGAAATGTTCAGTGTAGGAGGTATTTCTTAGGTAAAAGAGTGTTTTATGCGATGTTCTATATTACATGTATTCACATGAATGATGAACCAGCAGTATAAAGCTTACTGTGTTTTGTTTATTTAAACAGACTTATAAAGAACACTTAGAAGGCCAGAAACACAAAAAGAAAGAAGCAGCATTAAAAGCTTCCCAGAACACCAATAACAACAGTACTTCTGCTCGTGGAACTCAGAATCAGTTGCGCTGTGAGCTTTGTGATGTGTCTTGTACTGGGGCAGATGCTTATGCTGCCCATATCCGTGGAGCCAAACATCAGAAAGTAAGAGTTTTCTCTTGTTCTTAGCATGCAAGTCAGTATATGCACTTCCCCCCATCTTTTTTCTTGTTTTAAGGAAAGAGAAAATATGCAGGAACAATATAATTTAAATTGTTTTATTTGAAGATGCTTAGTTCTTCTTTTCCTTTCAAACTTGTTTTTAGGCTCGCTATTAGAAAGACCTTGTTGAAAGAAAGGGGAGAAATCTTGCTATGGCATCAGAAAAGAGGATATATTGGGATATCATGCAAATCATAAGAAGAAGGTGTGGAGTAAAATGAGGAAATGGTACCACTGAGGACATGTGGTACCATGCTTGTGCCCCCTAACTTTTTTCAAGACTTTTCTTGAGAGTCATCTTACTTGGTCTGGCTGGATCAGAAAATCTTTCAGTGCACTGTGAAATGCTGTAAGCTGAGCCAGTGCAAAGAATAGGAGTGTTAGACATCATTCCTTGGTAGTTCTTGTGAAGAAAACTGTCATGTTGAAGCAAGGAACAATATCCTGTAGTAGACTTTATAATGAGTATGTTTGGAAGACTTATGGTACACGTGTTTTTGTTACTGTTTGGGTGCTCTTATGTGGGCATTCTGAAAAAAAACCTGTGGCTTGCACTGTGAAGTGCTGTGACCTGTGGTTAAAATTTTGCCATACAACAGTAAATACAGTGATAGGTAGAATATGTGTTTAGATATTACAGATTTTCCTCATAATGCTGGAAAGATTAATATCACTAACAAATACAGTATTAATACTCTGCTTCTATAGCTCTTTGCATCTCAGAACATAGGCATCAGTAACATTGTTCCTATTAAAATAAACAAATCTCACAACATATTTAAAATAATTTTCCCCCAAGAGCAAAAATTAAAATTTAGACAGACTTGTCTAGTGTTCTTCCTTTAATAAATTGAGCCATTACTTTTTCGGATTGTGCCCAATAACTCCATAGGTATATGAAGTACAGTGTATATCTTAACCTTTTATATTTGGATATAGCTTTCTCTTTGTGATAGTCACAGACCACTGCTGTTGCAGGTTCTTACCAGTGTAAGAATGATATCTCAAAGGACTCTCTTTATTGCTGCGATAACTAAAGAACTGTGTGCATTCTGTTGGAAAAAAGTAACTTTGAAGAGTTGCTTGAGCTTCAGTTTATAGTATTGTTTGACATTAACATGTCTGTATTCTGATTGGGAGCATAAAAAATAAGAACAAAAGCCTAAGAAATTAATTTGGACAGTTGCATGCATATCATGATTGTGTACATATTCACATTTAAGGCACGTCTCACAGATTTGTATGGGTTTTTTTAGTGGTATTTTCAAAACTCAGGCATTAGTTTTGATTTTGCATGTTCTTTTCCTGTGGACTGCTTGCATTGCTTTTTTTCAGGTGGTGGTCAGCAGTCACCAAAAAGAAGTATAATTCTATGACAGACATGTTGTGGAAAGGCCTCTGCTTATTACTTCTAAGAATAAGCATGTACCTCATTACTTTCTATGAAATACCTCTTGAATCCTCCTTAACTGTTTCTGTACATTAGGGAAAAAAAAGGGAAAATTTTTGCCTAAGGAATCCGTTCAGCTTGGTTAAATAACCTGGAAATTCTTTCAATATGAAGACTCTTCAAATGTAGCAATCAAAAGACACAGTGTTGTGGAATACGAATTCAAAAACTCCTAGTTATATATATTGTTTGGAACCAAAATAGTTCACTGTGCTGGCCTTTTATACAGAGACTAAAAAGTGACTGGGCAGCAAAACAGACACATTGAAACAGTAGGAGCAAACTGTTTTCTTGAATTATTCCGACTTGCAAGCTTACTGTGTTTCTGTTCTTATCTAAACAGCTGTGGGAGTAAATGCCTGAATTGCTAATAGAAGTAGGCAATGTGAGATAACTATTAACTATTTCCTTGTTACAGATGACAAGAGCTTTACATGTCTGTCTTTTTTCTTCCCCAAGACCACTTTTTGTAAAAAAAAAAAAATAGCTAACTTTTAATTTATATTGGGTTTTTTCAGTTATATTTATGTTTGTGATACATTATTTTTATAGTTAACCCCAGGGAGATCATGTTACGAATTTCTCTTCCTACTTACAGGTAGTAAAATTGCACACAAAACTTGGCAAACCCATTCCTTCGACTGAACCAAATGTGGTTACCCAAGCTACTTCCTCAACTTCTACATCTGCCTCCAAACCAACTGCTTCTGCTTCAAATATAGCAACTAGCAGCAGTACAGTGAACTCCTCTGTTGCATCCTCTGCAGTGAAAATTCTTACTCCCACGGCAAACACACCACTTAACACTGCGTCCAACAACAAAACATCTTCAACTGCTGCTAATATAGCTGTAAAGAAAATATCTACACCGAAAATAAACTTTGTTGGCAAGTACAGAAGTCAGTCTTTATTTTGAAACCTAACCTATTCCGTAAATTCTTCTTAAGAATTAGTGCAGCAGATACAAATGTATTTAGTTAACTCTGTGCAAGAGTAACTCCATTGTGTTTAAGGGAATTACTGATAGGTGATAATGTCTATGAAAGTTTTGCTTCAGAATTCATGGTGTTTTCTACCCAGTTGTCTCCATCACCTGGCCTCTCTTTAATACTTTTCCCACCTTCGTAAGAAGCCTCCCACCTTTGGTTTCTTATGTAGTAGTTCCTGGAGTATTTCAGTCTATAGTCCTAATTTCAGTTCACAGCCTGGGCTGTTAATGCACCTGAAATAGATTGGCAGGTGGTGATGGGCAACTGAAACATCCTTTTTGCGGTGGAAAACTAACCATGGAAACTTCGAACTGAGCAGAACAGAGATGGGAAGCAGCTGTTCCACAGTAAGCTATCCTGCTCCTCAAGGAGAGACCTATACAGTTGCAACACTAAGGGTATACTGCCTTGACTAGTACAAACATTGGGAGGTTTTGAAGTCCTTTTTTTGGATACATTTACAAAATGACAAAAAAAAGAGATTATTAGAATATATTTTCTGAGTTGTTCCCATTCAGTCCTGTGTCTTGAAAAAGCAGGAAAACAAATAACAAAAATGGTAATTTTATAAAGTGAAAGTTTCTCTAGTTAGAATAAAACACTTCAGTGTTGAAGTAACTTGAATGTTGTTAAACTTACTATTAAAATATTTAGTTGTATTGAAAATATATTCAAGTTTCAGTTGATTTTAAAAGACCAATAATGCTTTGCCAGACCACAGATACTGGCAAATAAAATCTTCGGTTTGCACATCATGTTTAAACGCATTCTCATTTTATGAAGGGTAATAATTTAACTTTTTTTGATTTCTAGGTGGCAATAAGCTTCAGACAACAGGAAGTAAAATGGAAGAAATGAAATCAGCTGAAAGTGTTAAAACACCTCCTGCTGCTACAGTACAAACACAGGAAGTAAAACCTGACACAGCAGCTGAACCAGTAACTCCCACAACTCTTGCTGCCTTGCAAAGTGATGTCCAGCCAGTGGGCCATGACTATGTGGAGGAGGTATTAATATGAAAATGTATTATTTTTAAACCATTCTAGTGAAACATAATTACAGAGTGGTTGAGGTTGGCAGGGACCTCTTTAGCTCATCTGTTTCAACCACCCTGCTTAAGAAGGACCACCAACAGCCGGTCACCCAGAACCATGTCCAGATGGTTTTTGAGAATATCAAAGGATGGAGACTCCATAACTTCCCCTGAGCAGCTGTGCCAGGGCACAGTCACTCACAATAAAAAAGAATTTTCTGATGTTCAGCTATGTTTCAGTTGGTGCTCATTGTCTCTGGTCCTGGCACTGGGCACCACTGAAAAAAGTCTGTCCTCTTTGTACCCTTCCACCAGGTATTTATATGCACTGATATGATTCCCCTCAGCCTCCTCTTCCCTAGACGAGACAGTTGAGGTCCCTCTGGATGTCAATGCAACCCTTTGGCATATCAACCACTCTTCTTAGTTTTGTGTCATCAGCAAACTAGCTGAGGGTACATTCTGCCCCATCATCCAGAGCGTTACTGAAGATGTCACAGGACTGTATTGATCCTGGGGGTGAACATTGCTGGCTCCTGGCCTCCAACTGGGCTTCATTCTGCTGATCACCACCCTTGGCCAGGCTGTTCAGACAGCTTTCAGTCCACCTCACTGTATGCTTATCCAGCCTATGCATTAACAGCTTGTGTAGGAGGATATTGTGGTGAGACTGTTTCCAAGGCTTTACTGAAGTCCCAGTAGACAGTCTTGACTGCTCTGCCTGCATCTACCAGGCCTTCACCTTGGTGAAGTCATGCTGACTGCTCCTGATGGTTTTCTTGCCCTCATTATACCTGGAAGTGGTTTCCGGGATTAGCTGCTCCATCATCTTCCCAGAGATCAAGATGAGGTTAACTATCTGTAATTCTCTGGGTTCTCCTTGGAGATAAGAGTGACAAGGCATTGAACCTGCAAAGGCTTGTGTGTATGTTTACGTTTTTATATTGTGCATGTTTCTTTTTTGCTCATGTGATTGGTATGAGACAGGTGGATCAAGTCTGATGTAAATTTTGCATGATATACAGGTTTATAATTTATTACCTCAGTATGTTCAGGTTTGACTTTACAGCTGTGCACTCTTGCAAATGGAAGGACCTTGTTCCTTGCTCGTTACTGAGCACAGTGGTGTGTCTGTCAGAATTGAAGGTTCTACTTTTCTACTTTGCCTTCTTTCAGTTATTGTGAGAACTTCTTAATATGTTTTGAGACAGGTAGACATTATCAAGTGTCACCGGAGAATTAGATTAATGGATAATTAAATTTTATATCTCATTTATTAAGAAAAAGAAGGCCAAATATGTTATAACATTATTTTTCAGGTAAGGAATGATGAAGGAAAGGTGATCCGCTTTCACTGTAAACTCTGTGAATGCAGTTTTAATGATCCTAATGCCAAGGAGATGCACTTGAAAGGGCGGCGACACAGACTTCAATACAAGGTATAAATGCTAATGCTTCTCTCTGAAAATCAACCAGATTATCAGCTGACTGGTTGCCTGTTCTTAGGTTTCAAGGCTAGACAAAAGTAGGCATTCTGTGTAAACAGCATAAAAAAGCCAGAAATACATTTCTTAGGCAATATAGTCCTTAAAGAATAATGCAAACTGTGAAACTGTTACTTTGGTTGGGTTTTTTAAAATGTTTTGAATGTTGCCTGTAGTACAATCTGTGCAAGCAACAATAGGTTCTTTATGTTGCTTATCATGGAGTTTAAAGAGAATGAAATAGTATTGCTCAGTGTTTTTGGCAGATAAGCAGCACACACTCTTTGTGTTGCAGATTTTTGAACGATAAGTGCATTCGTGCAGTTCTAAAACTGCATTTTACTCCCATTGATTTTCTTGTAGTTGAGTAGTGTATGTTAAATATGTCAGAACAGCTCTGTAACCTTGAGATGAGGACAGGAAAGCAACATTTAATTCATTATTTTTTTGATCTAGAAAAAAGTAAACCCAGACTTACAAGTAGAAGTAAAGCCCAGTATTCGAGCAAGAAAAATTCAAGAAGAGAAGATGAGGAAACAGATGCAGAAAGAAGAATACTGGAGAAGGCGAGAAGAGGAGGAACGCTGGAGGATGGAAATGAGGTAATGCATTCTATTTCATGAATGAATGTGACAAAGCTGCTGTCAGATTGTCTGAAACTAATCTCTATAGTACCTTATTTTAAATACTTTAGGGAACTCTGTACTGTCCTGTTTTAAATTGTCATTCTCCCTCTGCGGTTTTTGCTTGTTACTGTTCAATCCTTCTGAGGAATGCAGAGTTAGTAGAATTACTTTGCTATAAATCCAGACCTACTTTTACAACAATAATTCACGTTAGTTACCCTCTGTTCATTGGTATTTGCTTATGAATACTAAAAGTTGTTGAGGATAGAGAAGAATCTCTCTAGAGCAGTGGCAAGTATTAACTGCTGTATAAAGAGAACACTTTGATTGATGCACTTCAGGCGATACGAAGAGGACATGTACTGGAGGAGAATGGAGGAAGAGCAACATCACTGGGATGACCGTCGCAGAATACCAGATGGAGGATATCCTCATGGCCCTCCAGGACCTCTAGGCCTGCTGGGAGTTAGACCTGGAATGCCTCCTCAACCCCAAGGACCAGCTGTGAGTTTCTTAAATTGACAAAAAAATTAAACCATTCTTACCAGCAGGCACAGTTAAGAATTATAAATTATTCAGTGCTACTTCACTTGTCTCCAGTGTTTCTTAATAAAGGATTTGGAAAAGTGAAGAAGAAATTATATGCTAATGAAATGGTGTAGGTGGACTAGTCTTCCAAAATAAGTCCAGTGAAATGACAAGAGGATGCTTCAAATACTGCTTCTTCTGAAATACAAGTTGTACTGGATTTTTGTACTTTTTATTTTATTTGATTGCATTATACAACATTATTTACCTAATTGTGGAAAAATGTATGGATAAAAAGTGGCTGGATCATCAGTCTTGGAGAATAACGCTTAGTGGTGCATCACATACTCTAGGTGTGTGGAGTGAAGTACCACATGGCTTGATCCTGGGATTAGTCTGATAAGCACCTTATCAGTGATCTGAAAGGTGATGGAGTGAGTGTACACTCCTGAGGTTTGCAACTGGCATGAACCTGAATCATCTTGGGTGGGGAGAATAGCTAATACCTTTGAGAGCAAGGCCACCATCCAGAGGGACGTAGGCAGGCTGTAGGAATGGAGCATTATGGAATTCTGCAAGAACAAATGCCTAATGCTGAATTCTGAAAGGAATAACCCCTTGAATTGATAGGAGTCTGGGTAGCAGCCTGGCTGAAAGGGATCTGGGGGTCGTGGCAAACAGCAATCTGGGCATGAATCAGCAGCGTGCCCAGGCAGCAGGGCCAGCAGCGACCTGGGCTTTAGTAACAGGAGCATAATTAATAGATGAAGGGAAGTGATCAGCTTTCGTTAGACCCTAACTGCAATACTACATTTAATTTTGGGCTTTCCAGTAGAAGATACATAAATCATAATAGGCTCAGTGTGGGGCTACCAGGATGGTCAGGGGTCTGGTGATGCCTTACCCCTAGTCCTAGAATTAAGAGCTAGACACGGGTAGCAGGTTGAGTTTAAAACTGGGCGGAAACACCAATTTCGTGTGGTGGTTTGATTTAAAATATCTACTATTTACTTTTTTACTTTCTGTGAGATAAGAATTAGGAGAAGGCAAAGCAGTCACAAAACTTAGGAAAATATCAGGAAGTTTATTAACAGACCTAAAAGGGAGGAAAAAAAGTCAGATTAAACCTTCAGGACACCTCCTCTCTTCCCACTTTTTCTCCTTTCTTACAAAACAACCCTTGAGATTTTCAGTCAGTTTACCACTTTTATAATAATTTCTTTTTCAGTTCACTTAGGGAGAGGAGTCTCTGTTGCACATGCTATGGAGACATCTCCACAAGAAACAGTCTCGTGGCTTTAAAGTCACAGCAAGACAGCCGCCCGAGATGGTTCTCTGCTTGCATGTGAAAGTCTTTTCCCTCGACTTACAGCTTTCCCCACAGCTGC
>VZRS01003583.1:0-28717 GCA_013398055.1 Ifrita kowaldi | reverse complement strand
GGGTGCAGGTGGAACAGGGCACAGCTCCAGGGTGGCTGCCTGCACGGAGCAGGGGGGCCTGGCCCACACGGGGTGCAGGTGGAACAGGGCACAGCTCCAGGGTGGCTGCCTGCACGGAGCAGGGGGGCCTGGCCCATCCGGGGTGCAGGTGGAACAGGGCACAGCTCCAGGGTGGCTGGCTGCTGGCCAGGCCCGGCCCGGCCTAATAGGGCCCAGCCCTGCCGGGCCGTGCTGCAGGCCCCCCAGTTACCTGTTCAAAAGCTGGAAGCCAAGGAGAGTGTCCCAAAGTTTGTTCGTTCTTAAAATGTAGCTCACAAAGGCGTGTTAAGCTCTTTAAATGGCTTAATGAAGTTGCCAATATTCAGACTAGCCAGTTGATTGGTTCTGTTAAGTGTAGAAGAAGCTGGAAGCAACCCTTTGCAAAAGAATCACTTCCGTGGCTGATGGAGGCCTTCTTTAACTAAAAACCTTAACTATGCTAACCATGACGGTTAAGGGATTAAAAGGGTTTTTACTTTGGTATTCAATAAGGATCTTTATGGTGCAACAGTTTGTCATGCTGGAATACGCTGAAATGCACACACCCCATATATCACATATACGGTTTTATAGACCTTGCAAATTAGCATATCTGACAGAGATTCCCCAGTGAGAGGCTTAAATGAATGGTCTGACATCTCCCTATTCGAAAGCATTCCCTCCCAGATGGGCCTAATGTCAATTTACAGAATGTTCCAGAGAGGGCCTTGGTTTTTCAAGATAGCATAAGACTTTCTGGCCTCCAGCTGTGAGGCCTTTAGGATGTGTGGTCTTCTAGCCTAGCAGAATACCAGGACTATGCTAAGATACCAGGCTTAAAGAATTAAAAGTATGTATGCTAAGGATACTGAGAATACGTAGAAGGAAAAGGCAAAAACTCATCATGGCATCACTGGAACATGTGCCCTGTGAGGAGAGACAGGCATCTGGGATTGTTCCGCCTGGAGAAGAGAGAGCTTCAGTGGGATGTAATAGCCTTCTAATCGCTGTGCATTATAAAGGTTGTGGAGCCAGGCTTTTTACAGTCCTGATAGGGTGAGATACACCCAGTTTAAGCCAAGACAAGAGAGGTTGAGACTGAATACAGGAAATCATCTTTTTTTATACAGCTGTTGTGCAACCTCCATCTTTAAAGGTTTTCAAGACAAAAACCAACAGGCTAAAGCCCTGAGCAGCGTGATGTGGTCTTAAAGCTGACCATGTTTTGCACAGGAGATTGGACTAGATGACCTTCTGAGGTCCCACCTTGTGATTGTATGAAAGCAATCATGGATGCTTTATTTTGCAGCAATATGCAAGTATTTCCCAGTTGACAGAAAGGCAAGAGATATTAATGTTGGGGAGGTACCTCTGGTCTTGGGATTTGGCTTTTGTTTAATTTTGATACATTTCATGTCTTTTCAGACATGATTGGGACCAGTGTAGACTGTTGAGGAGATTTCATGTTTTGTTGCATTTCAGTGATGTGAGGTTTGAATATTGTGTTCTTTATTCACATGTTTGGGTTTTCGTCATTTTGTCTCATTTTTGAACTTGGAAGTGCACCCAAGTTTCAGAAATACACTTTTTTTGTCTGTTCAGCCTCTGCGCCGCCCTGACTCCTCTGATGACCGCTATGTGATGACCAAGCATGCTGCTATATATCCAACTGAGGAGGAACTTCAGGCAGTCCAAAAAATTGTTTCTATTACTGAGCGCGCTTTGAAATTGGTTTCTGACAGCATGACTGATCATGAAAAAAGCAAGAACAAAGAGGGAGATGACAAAAAGGATGGCAGTAAAGACAGGTATTTTTCTTTATTACTTTTTAAGAAGTAAAACTTCTTTCCCCTGTTATCAGTGCTTTTAGGATCTCATCTCTTTGGGGTTTTATACACTATTTTGAAGTCTCAGAAGCATGTGGAATACTATTTTATTTCACTTTTCTATCTTCAGGATTATTTTTATTATTTTTACATTATTATTTTAAATGCAACTTTTAACTATGATTCACAGAGCTTTGAAAGGCGTTTTACGGGTGGGCGTTTTGGCTAAAGGGTTGCTACTCCGTGGAGACCGAAATGTCAATCTTGTTCTGTTGTGTGCTGAGAAGCCCTCCAAGACGTTACTCAGTCGTATTGCTGAAAGTCTCCCTAAGCAACTTGCAGTAAGTAGAATTTAGATTTTTGGATTTGAATTTTTGTAAGAGTACTGTAAAAATCTGTCCTCAAGTTAAATGTCTGCAGGGCTTGCTGTGCTGCTACATGACATAGCTCAGGCTCAGTTTCATTCCATTTTCTGAGTGTTTTCATCTGAATTCAGAGACTGCTGCATGTTCTGCTTTCTTTATATCGTGTCCATACAAGTGTGTGCTCTAGCAGTGTAGATAGTATCAATCACCATTTAATAGATTTCATTTATGTGGTAAATAGAAATGAGCACAAGGAAGACCATTAATCAGTTACCAGTAGCAATAGAGGTAACTGTGTAGTGTTACAGCACGCCTGCTGCCTCAAGGTCAAAGTTCTCCATTAATGCCAGTCTTTTGTACTTAGATCTTGTCTCCTATTCATATGTGTCAGTACTTTATAGTTCACACTTAGCTAAGTCTTGTGCGGGATTTTTTTATAATTTGGACCTTTAGAAAAGCAAACATGCCATCTTAGACCATTCAGTGAAATGAATATAAACCCTTTGCAGTATTTCCACAAGAAAGTATAAAACCTCTGGTCTCTGCTGAACAAAGCCTGTCACTACAGAGTGCTTGTCACAGCATTAGTATTTCAGTGCAATCTAGTGAAATGCTTGACAGAAACACTGGCGTGGTAGAAGCTTTAGCAGGATCAGATTAATTAGAAAATAATCTCAAGTTTGCTCTTGTTTGAAGTAACAGAACAGAAATAAACTTTAAAAATTGATATCTTGGTATGTCTTTGTGGAAATGTTCACTTGTCCATGTATGTGGAAGAAGGTCACAGAGGTGCCTACAGCTTCCTTTTGGGGCTATTTAGAATTATTAAATAAAGTTGCAAAAAGCAATTCAAAATAACCACTTTGTTAGTTACTCTTATATCTTTTTTTTCCTGGTGCTTATCTTGCCCTTTGTTCTTAGCTTGTTGTGATACCCAAGCACAGGATGTACCTAGCAATACCCATCTGTAACTGTGAGCTTAAGAAATAACCCCTGCATCTTTGCTTTTTAAAGGCTTCTGTGTTCCAGTGAGAAACATCCTGCTGATACTTTAATTGGCACTGAGGCTTTTCTTTGTCTCAAACACCATCAAGATTCTTGTTATGTAATTGTATATCAATTTCCTTTCTGGGCAGTTTTTTTTCTTCTGACTTCTTGGTTATGTATTTTCATTAATAATTTGGAAACAGTAAGAAAGTCCACATATATTTATATCTTTGTAGTGTGTAGTGTGGTTTCTATGACTACTCAGGTATCTATTTCATATAATTATGTTTCTGTCTTTCTGTTAAAAAATGACTGTGTTGGAATCCTTTTTCTTCCTCATACTTTCATTGGCCACATGCTAATAGAAATTTCTGTTTCTCAATATTTAGGTAATAAGTCCAGAGAAATACGATATCAAGTGTGCAGTCCCAGAAGCAGCAATAATTTTAAATTCATGTGTGGAACCCAAAATGCAAGTTACAATCACACTGACATCTCCAGTCATTCGGGAAGAGAACATGAGGGATGGAGGTTGGGACATTGTTAAAGATGTTACTTCTTTCTCACCTGTTTTTTTATGTTTATCTATTCTGCTTAAGATGGCACTAAGGTCCTGGAAGGCAACATGCTGGCACATGTATTTGATCGAAACCTTGTTTTTCAACAACCAGTCTCAGTAGAGAACAGTTGGTTAAAATAAATGTGTATATGATGCTTTTATTTAATTTTTAAAATTTCTAACATTATGTCCAACCTCAGCTTTCTGGAAAAGGTACAAGCTTGACTTTTTTCCCCCTGTTTTACAATTATGTGGAAAACCAAGTATTTTATAGCAAGTGGCTATAAACTGGCTTTCTAGAGTAGTCTTGCCTTAAGAGAAAGATTGTATGGATTTAGAAAATCAAATCACAGGTTTTTGGGTTTGAACTGGGTCAGTATTACCATCACTTAGACATTCTGAATAGCACCACTTAAAATGCACTTTTACAGTACTTTTGACAGTAACAGTGCTTCTAACTTTAAAAGACGATGCGATTTTTTCCAGCTCTCTGAGGTTGTTTTTTGGTCTGGAGTGCTTTTTGAGTATATTTAGGCTCCTGGTATTACAATCAGTCTTCTATCCAACTGGCAAACCCAACTAGTACAATAAGAAATGGCTTTGTCATTGAGCTGAAGCAGAAGGTGGAGCTTGGGAATCAATTTACGTTTCTGAAGTCCACAGTTTCTCTGGTGCCAGCACTGTTGCTTTAGGGTCTGTTCTGTAACACTTTCAAAGCTCCAAAAGCTTTTAAGCCAACAAGCATGATTAATGTCTGCAGTACATTGGTTCTTTTTATTTACGGGTCAGATAAAATTAACTTTTGTTTCCTTTTAATTCTGTATTTTCATAGTTGAAAGAGATCATAGCAAACAGGGTTCTGGTGTTTGACAGTGAACCTACAAATAGGAAATCTGAGGCTGTTTTAACACTTCTCATATGCAGGTTGAAAGAAATTGTATGTGTGTATGTATACATGTGCTTGTGTATATACGTATTTATATAAGCCATGGAGGGTTTTTTTATATTTCATCTCATCATTACATGTCCTCTAAAATACTTGAGGTTTTTATATTGCATTAGTAAGTGTCCTGTAGCTGTGACTAGTGCATTTATAAGCAAGCTATGTTAACAAAGTCATCCTACATAATCAGAAGGAAAAATTTCAAGATGCATTCTGTAGTTTGGATGACTTCCAAAGAGTCTTAGAGTGTTTTGTACATGATTTTTAAGCTGTGCATATTATTCCTAGCTATAAAGGCTTTGTATGTGTACTGTCACACCCAACCAATTTTACTTGGTTTTTGACAATCTGAGTGTAACGTGACTCTGGGCTGAATCCAACTTTCCATATTATTTAACCTTATAAAGAATGCATTTTATTATTAAATTAGACTTACCATTCAATTAAATTAACCTTAAATACTATGTTTATTTCTTGATCTACTGTGCAAAAGTGCAGTATTGATTCCTGCTACAATACTCCATTTCAACTAAGTGGTTTCTGGCCCAACATTCTATGATGTGGACTAAAAATAAAACAAATTTCAAATTACTATCATCAGTCCCCTAAGTTACGCCACCAAAAGGAAACAAATCTGTATTTTTGTCTGACCCACACTTGAGTTAAATTATCTTTGTGAGTTTATTCACTGCCGAATGCAGTACTGCCTCTAGGCAAACAAATTCAAGTTAGATTTCTCTTCAAGACACTGAGCAGTGTAAAATGGATGTGCAGAAAAGTTCACTTTTGAAACTGGAGTGAATGGAAGACTGAATTGCCAATTATTGCAGCAAAGAAGTTTTTTATTCCGAAGACTGCTGCTTATTTGCTGCAGAGTAACAGTATGCGTTTGTGTTTTCCTTCCTGCAGCTTCTCATGCTCTGTGTCTTACACTGGTTTAAAGTTTTCATTTTCCCTAGCCCGCTTGGGGAGCTAGTTCAGGTGTTAAGGAAGGCTTTACCGGAAGAACCAGTCTGAGTAAAGATGCAACTTGAGTCTTGCACGTGGAGTAGAATCATGTTTGATGTATTATTACATGATAAAAGTCTAAAAAAGTAAACAGTGAAATGAAATTGTTAACCGCATAGCTACTGTTCCTTACAGTGTTGTGCGTTTGACAGTTGACCGAATCTGATACATTCGAAGAGCTCTAACCCAGCTGTGGAGTCTTCCTTCAACAAACAAAGTGTACATACTTACAAACACATCTGTGTGTGCGCGTGTGTCTTTTTTATCCTTAGCTAACAGCCCCGGTCCAAAGCCTTCTAGCAGAGGGACTTGATTCCTGTCAGGGGTTGCTGCCAAGACATCGGAAGGATTTTTGACCAAGGTTTTCTAAAGCTCAGTGTCACACCTGCCATGCTTTACAAAGGAGGGGTTTGGATGCATAGTCCTAGCATCTGCTGTTACTTTGTGTTTGTTTTTTTTTCTTTTCGTCTTTGTCTCTCTCCTAGAATGAAGCAGTGTTCACACTAGTCTTATAATAGTTGACTGGACAAAATGTACTTTACATAATAAAACTTATCTAAATTGACATACCTGTTAACTTTTAATGAAGAGGTAGTGTGGACACAGCATGTCTAACTGAAGATTAACCCCTTATGTTTAGGCTAGTAATAAGTTATACAGGGTAAGAATTCATGCCCGTATTCTGTAAATTAATTCAGTTTTGTCTCAGTTTAGTAGGGTGGTAGGTCAGGCACCTGATTTTAGTTAAATAGTCTTTAAGGGGTTAATCCTGAAATGTGAAACATATGCAAAAATCCACAGAATAAATATTACAGGAGTTCCTTGATATATTTTTTCAGTCAGTGTTTTCTCAGTGTAGTACATGCCTCAGCAACTTCTGACTTTCAGAAGTTTTTTAAGTTCCAAGGGTATTCTTATGACAGCTATTAGTAACCCATTTTAGATCAACATTTCCAGCACTAAGTAAGATTCTTTTCTGTACATTTAAATTGGCAATTCTTCTTAGTAAAATTATTTTACAAATTGAAGTTTTTCAGAGGTAAAGTTTCAAATTATTCAACGAATTACTGTGCTAAAAGTTTACACAGTATCACCTGTTTACATATTAGTATAGAAGAAAGTAAGTAATTGACTGATTAGGCTATTGGCCCAACAGCACATATTTTCATTTTTTTATTTCTCAACCTTATTTTGCCACTTTTTCCTGTGGTGGGTTTTCTCAGGATGTACTGTTTGTCTCATACATCTGGGTTGTACTCCTTTCATCACTTAGCTTTAGCTGGCACCCCTCTTGTATAGGTTTGGAGGGGATTTTTATTCTTTTGTTTTGGGGTTTTTAAAATTTGTTTTATTTTAAAAGAAACATCACTTTAAACATTTTCATTTGCTCTGTAATTTCCTCTTGTGAAGATTTTCATCATTCCACTTTAATATATAGCCTATAAGTTGGAATATCTGTGTGAGAAGTTACCTATGTTCTTCTCCACTTTGCTCTTATGAAGTCTTCACATTTTTATCTCTGTGCGGAGCAATAGGATTATCCTATCAAAATGCTCAAATCTGAATGTAGTACTTCACATTAAATCTAGTTATTGTATTTCAGAGTTATACCACCATGTTAATTCATGGCCTTTTAGCTCTGTATTGTAAAGAATCCTACTATTTTACATTTGTGATTTCAGAGCACAGTTTCTGCAACATTCCTAAAAAAGCTTCTTGTTGCAGGCATGTTTCATTAGTCTCACTATTTTTTATTTTATTTTATTTTATTCCCTGGCTTACCTAAATTTAGATCTTGGAGGAGTAAACTGTACTGTTCCAAACAGCCAGCTCCTGTGAAATGTGTGCCATTGAGTGATGGCTTTTTGTTTCATCTTATCCGGTGCATCGCCAGTTATGCTACCAATATATGTTGTGACTAGTCACAATAGCCATTTTCATAATGAGTAAAAAAATAACTTCTGACGGTGATCACGGATCTAATTATATCCATACAGTTTTCAAGTAACCTGAGGATACCATTTCACATTGTTTAGTGGTTCCAGGTTCATTGATTAAACCACTTCTATGGTCTCTTCATTTTTGGTAGCAAAGCAGTCAGCTTGGTAATTAAATTCTTTTCTGAACATTTAAATATGCAAGGTCTGCTATGTTTTCTGCATCTTTCAGACATTTAGCTTTGTTTTTTAGACTACTCCTTGCTTTTATTTATCTTGTTGAGTCTGTGTAAAGTAGTCCCTTTTTAGATCCTTCCTTGCATCCTAAGTATTGCTGGAACGTATATATTATGGGCTGAGGAATCTTATTTATATGGGTAAGAGAGAAGGTACTAGGAAACAAGGAACCCTGTAATATTGAAGAACATGTCACATTCCTTTAGTCAGGTTTTTAAAGCACAACAATTTCAAGTTTAAGGCATGATAAAAATAACAGCATTACTAAACATTTAGTACTTTTAAGATTTGTTATACTTAGCTTTTCTTTCAAGAACAGGTCCCAAATAACACGTGACAATTAAAATTTAAAAGAAACTAAGTTTGAATGTTTCTACTTGGTTAAAGTGGATTTTTGTGTTCCTTCTGTCTTGTGTTTTCTGTGCTGGTGCACTGTGTCCAACCATCCTTCCTTCAGTATTTAATTTTAGGGGATATGTGTTTTTCCAGTGTTAGCTGAAATAAAGAAGTACTACGCATTGCATAATCAGCAGTGCAGTTGAAAATAACCTCAGAGCTGAAGTGCAATATGCTCTTGATCTTCATACTGGGTCGATGCCCTAATCCTAATTGAGCGACTTCTGCTGAACATTTACATTTCTCGTTCAAGGGTTTAAACTTTAAATGGCATGTGTGACATTGAAGCTATTTAAGGAAGTGTCTTGCTCACCTGGTCAAACACCCATTCCTCACTGCATTTTGCCAATTCAATCCATTTTAGATGTAACCTCGGGTATGGTGAAAGACCCACCGGACGTCTTGGACAGGCAAAAATGCCTTGACGCTCTGGCTGCTCTACGCCACGCTAAGTGGTTCCAGGTTCGGAACATCATTTTATTTTCTTCTTGTAGCCTTATGAGAGATTAGTTCAGTTGCAATATAAATGTTTAACTGTGTGAAAACACTCAGCGTTGTTCATGCTAATACTACTTAATATTCCTCTGGTCCCTAAATTTAACTGTAGAAGGTTGAGTATGGAGGAGCTGCTTTATGCAGTTATTGCTCATTTGACGTCATTTTTTTTTCTGGTCATTGAGAAGGCGATGTTGAAAGCTTGACTCGCTTGGGGTGATCATTTGTTGTATATTTGTTATATATTCCATAAGGCTGCAGAGTAACTTCGCTTTAAATAATGGAATATGTGTTTAAAGCTTTGTGTTTAGATTTAAGACTTTTTTTCTATTTCTTTTAAGTGCATTAAGTGTAGGGAATGAAAGGTGAGAAGCAACTGTTTGGTTTAGTGGCTTTGCATTCTAGCAAAGGCACAATAAAGAAACCAAACAGATTCCCTTGACCTTTCAGTCTCTATACCTATTTCTTAGATCTTTACTTTATCCTTTTTATTTCTAATACAGAAAGATACTGTATTTATTGTTACAAATGAACATAGGTCAAAGTGTATAGGGGATCAAGAAAAGTTATTCTTGTATAACCTGTGCACTTTGACTTCTACCACCTTAAATTACTAACCCTGTATAAAATACTGCTGTAAATGGCAGCTCACGGAATAAAGTTGTAGAATGATTTGTTTCAATCTCGTATCTGAGCTTCCATTGAACAGTGGTGTTTTAGTCTTTCAACAAGTCCTGTTTGCTGTAGGTGCAGGGGTTAATTAATTTGATTTTGTATTGCTCTCAAGGCTAGAGCTAATGGTCTGCAGTCCTGTGTGATTATCATACGTATTCTTCGTGACCTCTGTCAGCGGGTTCCTACTTGGTCTGATTTTCCAAGCTGGGTAAGTAATGTGTTTTTTTAATGAGTCTTCTTAGTAAATATGTTACTACAAGGAAATTATAGGGAAGTGTTAATACAATTTTTAAATTCAGACTGTTTTGACAAGTAATGCAGGGTTTTGTTTGGGAATTTTGGAGGTTTTTTTGCTAACAAATACTCCAGATTCCCTCTTAAAAATACAGTTTTCTGAGGTTTTGTCATTTGGAGCTGGACGTTACTATTTTTTCCAAAAGGAATTTTCTTGTTCTTTTTTATTCTTTGTGGAGAGATTCCTATTCTAGGTTTTAGCATTTTTTTTCCTTTACTCTATACAAAAGAACCTATTTTTTTCCTAACTACCTGCTCCAAATTGCTTGGAGTTTGCTGAAGCTTATTCAAAATAATGTTGGCTGTGCCCAGATAGTTCTGTGATAACAGAAAGAACTTTCAAGAAAAAATCACAGTAATTCTTATGATCATTAATATATCCCTTTCTCAAGGTGAAATACCACAGTACTTAAGTACAGCCTGTGGTTGTGTCATCATCATATTTTAGTCAGTGTCACTTAAATCTCTGGGTTTTATCAGCTCACCTCTCTTAATTCTTGCAGTTAAGTCTTCTTGGAACATTCCTTTTGCATTGACTATCTTACATTATCTCTCCAGGAGTGCAACATGTGCTCCGAATACTAAGAGATGTAGGATCTGTAGATTGGACAAAGTTAGTCTGAAACAAATACCCAAAACATGTTTTGCATGGAAGTAAACTTAGCTCTGGCTGTTGTATTTTGCAGACCAAATCCAGTTGCACTGTGCTGCTTACTTCTCAGTTTTGGCAGGAAGAGCACTAACATTGTCAGAAAAGTTTGAGCAGTTGACTTTATTTCAATGAGAAGTGTTTTACAGCTCCACTAAGTTTGCAGACAGTTTTATTAAATGACTTCTAATAATATTTATTGCTTCTGGAAAGGAAGAATGGAGCAGTAATGTCTGTTTTTTTAAATATTTAAAGGGAAAAAAACTAGTGCCAGTTTCAGTACTGCATTTCATGAAAAGTTCACTAAACAAATACAGCTTAAAAGATGCTAAGAAGTAAGTGCCCTCTTAATATCACTATGATATTGAGTTGCCAGAGAATGAACCCTGGCATACTTTCAGAAAAGTATCCTTACAACTATTGCAACACAGAGCAGGCACATGGGTGAAGAACAAGGAATGTGTTTTCTTAATTCTCACATTATCTATTCCAAAGCACATCCAGAAGGGAAGAGAGATATGAAGCAGTGTGTCAGACCTTGCTGTATCTCACTTCTCTCCAAAAGTGATTCCTGATTTGCTCCTGGTACCTGATGCATTCTCAGTGACATGGATCAGCATTGAACTGTAGTCAGCTGTTCTTTTGGCCTGTAGGAAAAAAGTCTTACTGATAAAAACAATGACAAAACGAAAGTGGGGATTTCTGCCAGTTCAGATGGAATTTCATAGATTGGAGTAATAGTTTTCAGGATACAGACCTTCTCCTACCGTTTATACTAGAAACCTTTTACAAACCAGATGATGGAGCTTTTTAAAAGAAAAAACGTAAGTAGTTGTAAAAACAGAAGATATTAGGAAGAGTCTGAATGTTCACAGTAGTAGCACTTCATGTGCCTTAAAGTAAAAACTAAATTAGAAGAACTTTGCTGGGTTCCTACGCATTGTTCAAATTTGAAATCCAGCCTATTGTGCACATAAACACCGGGACATCAAAATACTCATTTTCCTAGGATTGCGTTATAGACGTCAATGTATTGTATAAGGATCCAAAAGAACTAGATTTTAAAAAACGCAAATCCAAGATCTGCACTTTTTTCTTTACTGATGCACTTTGCTTCCTACTTGAAAACAACTAAATTACTGTTGCCAAATCTTGACTGATACAGTGGGAGCATGGAAATAACGTGTTCAGTAATTGAAATCTGTCAGTTAAATGGAGCTAAAATAGAAAGGAATGGGCACCCTTAGTGAAGGATTGCGATCAGCACTGCCTGTAGTTACTTGCATACATCAGAATAAATATTTACACCTGGAAAGGAAAAACAAAAGGTAGCATATGAACAACTGCAAGTGTGGTGAGGAGGACAAGGCCCAAACAACAAGTACCTCCAAAAAACCTACCAAAAACCAAGAGAGATACATTGCTTGAGAATTAAAATTGCCAGGGAGGTAGTAGTGAAACATCTACAGGCTGGGAAAGAAAACTAGGGGAAGCTAGTCTTTACTTTTACAAATACGTCTGTAGGTTCTTCTGGAAAAAAATAGTGTGTAATAAAAGTGAACTATGGAAATAATCACAGAAAAAACCACCAGTATTTAAAATAGAGCGAAGGATTTAAACCATTTTAACTAACATCAAGTAATGCATACATTTCAGAAAACATGTTTATCATAGAGGTTTTTTTACACTTGTTTAACATCTGAGTTAGTGTTGGTCCATAACCAGGAGAAAAATTGCTGTGAGCTTCAGTTTTGCTGAACTGAAGGACTAGTGAGGATATTAAGCATTTTAAGAACATTACATTTTTGATGTTTTAAGTTCCTGGACTCTTGCAGAAATTTTTTTTTTATTTTTCTAAGGCATCCTGTTTCATTAGGTATGCTGTGTACTGTATTCATGTGGCTGACAGAATCAAGGGTCCCACCATGTTTCATACTCCCAAAAAATGGCTCAACAAGTTGTCTACCTGCATATGTAGGCTACTACTGCATAAATTTCTACAAAATTATTGAACAACTTGTGATGGGAAGAAGTCCATCACAGAATCACTGAATTGTTCAGGTTGGAAAAGACCTTGAAGATCATCAAGTCCAGTTGTTAACTCAGCACCACTAAACCATGTCCTTAATTGCCATATTCACATGTTTTGTGAATAGTTTTTGTGAGTAGTTTTGTGAAATGTTTTGTGAACACTTCCAGGAATAGTAGCTCCATCAGCTCCCTGGGCAGCCTGTTCCAATGCTTTACAACCCTTTCAGTCAAAAATCTTTTCCTAATATCCAATCTAAACCTTGCCTGGTGCAACTTGAGGCCATTTCCTCTTGTCCTATCACCAGTTAAATGGGAGAAGAGACCAACCCCCACCTCGCTATGCCCTCCTTTCAGGAGAACAGTAAGGTCACCCCTGAGCCTCCTTTTCTCCAGGATAAACACCCCCAGCTCCTTCAGCAGTTCCTAACAGAACTTGTGCTCCAGACCCTTCCCCAGGTGTGTTCCCCTTCTCTGGACATGCTCCAGCACCTCAATGTCTTTCTTGTAGTGAGGGGCCCAAAACTGAGCCCAGGATTTGGGGTGTGGCCTCACCAGTGCCCAGCACAGGGGGACAGTCACTGCCCTGGTCCTGCTGGCCACACACCTGCTGACACAGGCCAGGATGCCATTGGTCTTCTTGGCCACCTGGGCACACTCCAGCTTATGTTGAGCCACTGCTGATCAGCACCTCCAGGTCCTTTCCCACCCAGCAGCTTTCCAGCCACTCTGTCCCAGCCTGGAGCTGCAGGGGGTTGTTGTGACCCAGGGACAAGACCCAGCACTTGGCCTGGTTGAACCTCACACAATTGGCCTCAGCCCATGGATCCAGCCTGTCCAGGTCCCTCTGCAGAGCCTTCCTTGCCCTCCAGCAGATCAACATTCACACCCAGCTTGGGGTTATCTGCAGACTGACTGAGGGTTTTCTTGATCCCCTCATCCAGCTCATCAATAAAGATACTAAACAGGACTGACCCCGGTACTGAGCCCTGGGGGACACCACCAGTGACCAGCTGCCCATATCAGTACTCAGTGTTAATCTTGCACCACCTTTCTTTTTATTCATCTTTATAAAACGAACTTCTTTCCATTTTAGCTGAAAGTGTTCTATGATGTGTAATGTTCTCCAAAATTCTGGATTCAAAATTCTCTACTGAGGAACAGTAGCAGCTTTTTTCTGTCTTAGTCCATCTTCTAATTTGGCTGAATCCTCCTGTTGTTGGTCTAGGCTATGGAGTTGCTTGTGGAAAAAGCAATTAGCAGCGCAACTGGGCCACAGAGTCCTGGAGATGCACTGAGAAGAGTTTTTGAGTGTATATCTTCAGGAATCATCCTTAAAGGCAAGTTGCATTTGACCCCTGTATGTATACTTATCTTAGCTAATCTGTAATCTTGCTTGAAATAAGGTAAAGATGTGCTGCTAATTAGCCTGATTATTGTAGGTGGTCCTGGCCTTCTGGACCCCTGTGAAAAAGATCCTTTTGATACACTTGCTGTAATGACAGATCAGCAACGAGAGGATATTACTTCAAGTGCACAGGTAAGGGAACGTAGGTGTGAAGTAATTAAATTTGATGGATGGTTTGTTGGTTTTTTTTAAATTGAGCTTTATATTGGATGTGAATTTTCTTTTCTTAGGATGTAGTCAGATCTCACCAGTCTTAAGCTAGGCATTGAATATGCCATAGGAGAGGATGTATAATAGTGTTCATTTTTGCAGTAAAATCAATGTATTATCCTGAAAAATTTGTAGCATTCTCATATATATCTATAGATCTATCTATATCTGTAAACAGGCTCACTCTACAGCAGTATGCTACTAGATTATAAATTACTTTGACATTAATATTTTATAAATACACCTCTGTAAGTTTCATATGACAATATTGACCACTCATGCTTGCAGTTTTAAGAGGTTGCTGCCTCTGCCTTTTCATTTGATCCTTTTGCTAATGATTCCTAATGCCTAACGTGACGCATTACAAGCCTTGGCTGCTTCAGTGCAAGCCCAAGAGCTCAAACACATGTACATTGTTTTTAAGCTAAGATGCTGCACTTGCAGAAGCAGCAGATGTGACAGACACGTTTTATTGTGTTGACTTTGTTGGGGGAAAGAAAGATGGGATAGTTAGAGCTCAGGGTAATATCATGCATCACTGATGCTCTTCCGTAATTGACAAAGTGCTCAAAATGGACATTGGTTTGTAATACAAGTAACTTTTTTTACTGTTCTTCTAGTTTGCGCTGAGACTCCTTGCATTCCGTCAGATACACAAAGTTCTAGGAATGGATCCGTTACCACAGATGAATCAACGCTTCAACATCCATAATAATCGTAAAAGGAGAAGGGACAGTGATGGGGTTGATGGGTTTGAAGCAGAGGGAAAGAAGGACAAAAAAGATTATGATAACTTCTAGAAATGTTTGTTACCATTGCTAAGATTGATGGTAATGAAAAGTCCATTTGTTGCCTTGCTTTTACTTCATTCATAATGATGTCTGTTTAAAACATCCAAAACCAGCTTGTGAATTAGATTTGGAAGAGAAAAACCTAGCTCTTCTGTGCGATTCCGAATATTTTAATTGGATGTACTGTACCAGACAGATTATGGATGGAAAGACTGCAAATGGAAACTGTTGTCATAGGAAAAAATAGTTTTCCTTCACTGCATTTTCTTTAAATGTGTTGCTGATTTTAGTATATTTTCTTCTTTTTTTGTCTTTTTTATTAACAAGTGCATTGTCTTCCTATCTTGACTGTATTTAATGCAGCATTTGTGCTTCTGTTGCTATGTGTATTTTGACTTTTTATTTAGAAGTATTTTTGTTTGCCTTTGACACTAGTTGTATGAGTTACTTTGTGTTAGGTAGTAAAACTGTTCCCCTCCCAATTAATATTTTACAGAATTTTTTTTTTCCTTTTTTGTAAAGTGAGACTGCAGGATCATGGTTTTTTCTAAATGTGAAGGGGTTACAACACATAATTGTCCTGCCATTTGAGTGCTCAGAATTAAATGTTTTTGCCAATCTTGTGGCATTTGTCTCCTTAGTGTGATATAACGGTGTAATTAAGACAAATTTGTGTTAATCTAATCGAGTTTGCTGTTAGTTGTGCATTAGCAGTATAAAAGCTAATATATACAGTATGGTCTTGCAACAGTTTTAAAGCCGCCGCATAATTGATCAAAGATTTGCATGATGGTTTTTTGGTTTTTTTTATAGAAGGGCTTTTAAAACTATTATCTTAGGTTAAATGCGTAGGTCTTCGTATGATTGACTTCGTGACATAGCAAGGCCAAAAAATAACTTTCTGAATTTCTTTTCTCAACAAGCAAAGGTGGGCATTTTCCATTTAGACAAAGTTAGTCATTCTTTTCAGTCAACTTTGTCGATATGGTATTAATGCCTCTCAGCCCTTAAAATAAATGTTTGTCATATCAGTGCCTGTGAGGTTATTCCTTATATCTGTTCCTGTATAAACTTTCTGTGATTTTTTCAATAATTCAAATTTTAAAAGTGAAGTATTACTGAAAAAGTGAAGGTTATCAAAGAAAAAAACCCAGAAAATTATTTGCTGTGGCCATAGTGTATGCTTATGTCTCTTTCAAAAATCTAAATATAGCAGTGGTGTAAGTAAAGTTACATCATACTGTTGATGTATGCTCTGGTACACAGGTGTGATTTGTTGTCACAGCACTACAGTGGAATACACAAATAAAAGTTAAAATTTATTAAATGACTAAAGTTCATTACACACTGGAAACTGAAGTTTCACTTACTCTGTTAAATGTGTATTATGCTTTGTTGCAAACCCATAAAACACAGATTAACATAGACTAACATTCCAGTAGCTACTTTATATCGATGGCTGTAGGAGAGTATCACATGTGACAAAGATAATTTGTTGTTTCTGATACCATTTATTAAGAAAAACCCAACTTCTGTTCCATTTCAAGGTCGAATTTACCTGTGACCTTTTCAATGAGCAACTATTGGAGCAGGGGGGATGTTTCTGTTCCCAGTATCTACTGCTAACCAGCGTGGGCCTATGGAATAAAAATACAATATTTTAGAAAAACAGAGAGAATCTAAAGACTTAAAAGAAAAACACTTAATAATAGTGTTCTGTGAGCATCAGAGTGCAATTTTCAAGGGAGTGATTATTAGGGGTTAGCATATAAAAGTAAAGCTTTCTCACTGTATGAAAGCTTTCTAAGTAATTAGAAATATGAAAAGCAGAAATGCTTTGAAGTTACTTTAAAAAAATTACACTCATTTCATTGTCCAGCCTTCATGCATAGCTCCAAGCATATGCTTGTTCTAGGGGATATCTTGCTGCCATCGTGTCTAGTTAGCCATTACTATTTATTTTGAAAGCTACAGGTGCTATTCATGTAGCTAGTTCAACTCCATACCAAAGTTTCTTTCCTCATAAGGCAAACTTGTCTATTCAGGAATGTGACCCTAAAATATAGGATTAAAAAGGTCAAAGATGTATTTTAGATTTTCTGTATTTTTGTTCTACTGGCTTTTAGCTCCTAACCAGTTTCTGGATCTTTTGAAATATTGTATACTTAAAGTGATTCCACATTAAATATGAAGCTGTGACCATGATTTTTGTGCTGTGTGGTGAAGGGTGAATTTGCAGTTTGTTTCTGGTGTTTCTGCCCATTCTAATGGATAACTTCTGACTCTTATTAACATATCTAAGAACAATGTTAAAACAAGGTTTTCAGTACAGAGCTAGCTTTGACTTTAAGTACTACAGTGTGCACTTAGGAAGGCAAAACTGTGACTAAATAAGCATTTTAATAACCTGTGTTTTGGTAATGCTAGCAGTTTCCTAATAAGCACTGTTTGCATTTTTTATTCAGCAGTGCTGTGTGTTAAATCCCTCAATCACAAACACTGCAGTCCTCATACACAAAAGAGAAATGTACACAGGAAGGATACTCCCCTCTGTACTCACATTAGAGGAACAGTTTGTGAAAACGTGAGCTGTTCTGTTTTGAAGCTTTTTTGAACTTTGACTTGACTTCCTAGTTCATGAGTGTGTCACTGTGAGCAGTGTGATTTCACATGGATCCTTGCATAAAGGCACTGCTAAAAATTAAAGTCTGTTAGACACAGTCCATCAACTTCTTGACCTTCTGCGAAATTCTAGATGAACAGTTAAACTTCCAGAGCTATTAAATATGATGGGTTCATTTGCAGCTTCTACTTTTAGACCTTTTAGTACTTAAAATTGTTCTGCCTAGAAAATTTTCAACAGTTGGAATCAACTTTAAATATTCCTGCAACAATTTGTATCCATATTTAACATTCTTGTTGCTGGTTGAATATCTGCTGGTCATTAGTCTGTTAAGTAGTCACACAATGCCAGATTCATTTCTTTATTAAGCAATTAAGACTTGTTTGGACTACCCAAACAGATTTGAATAGCACAGCCTTAATAATGGGGGGAAGCAGACACAGTCAGCAATGGTTTTTTCCACTTATATTTTAGTTTTACAAAGTATAGTGATAGATTCAACAAAAACATCTGTTTTCCTTCCATTTTGGGGTTGTTTTTTTTAATGACAGCTGTAAGTCAAAGAGCCTTCTAGCCAGAAAGGCTAACAAATTAAATTTTTCCTGAGAGATTCTTTTATAGATCTTCTCAGATTATCTTTTTCTCCTTCAGTGTCGTATTTCTCAGACTTTCAAAAATGAAACAAGATAGCTGGTCTTTTAGGGGAAGAAAAAAAATCCAAGGAGTGTTGTCTATAGACTTACTGCAGCAGTTTTGATTTATAGCCAAATAAAAATCAGGCTTCATTCTGTAAATATCTGTTAATCTGTATTCTTACATTTTGCTCCACTTTTTCATTTGCATTACTAAAGTCTGAGAGAAACTTGCTGTTGTTTATTGAACTTCCTGGTTGTTTACAGTTTGCATTTTAAGAAACACTGCCCTAACAATACTCAACAAGTGTCCAGTTGCTACCAGCATAGAAGTCACTGTTTTTCAGGGCCTGGCAGCTCTTGCTGGGGACCTTGACCCTACACAGTGCACACTTTCCACATGTCATGGTCTTTACATACTTGTGTTGGTAAGGGTTATAATTTAGAGACACCTTCTTCAGTATTTGTGTTTTCTTAAACTGTTCTGCAAAGCCATGGCCACCAGTATTTATTGGAGGGTAGTTTAAGGCCTATCAGTTTGCAGAGGCTCAGCCACTAACTTAAATACTTTCACATCCATTCTGCATCAGCCATGTTAGAGGTTGCTACCCTAAATCAAAATAAACATAGAATGGCATCAAGAAACCTTTGTGGATTTTTTAGGATTCCTGTACTTAAAAAAGACTGCAGAATGGAGTAGCTGACCAAGAGAAAATAAATGGCTTTTTCTACAGTAAAAAGGCTACCTTAACATTAAAAGTGAGACAAAAAGGCTCTTGTTTCTACACAGGAGTCACAAACCTTGCTCCATATATAAGCTCTTTTCTTTTTGGCATGCTGCATCCTGGTTGTATCAATAGTATGCATATTTGATCAGACTATACAAAACAGCCTTATCACAGACTTCACTTCTGGCACACATTTAAGGTTTGCCAGCAATTTTCTGGTTAAACAAGTTAATGAACAATATGGGAGATAGGAAGTTGCCTGAATACAGGAGTTCACTGTCATGTTTTACACTTTCCTGGGGTGTGTGCTCCTCTAAAAAGGAATGGGTCTCTCAGAGGTGCAGGCCCATAGCTGCCAGTCCCATGTGGATATCTCAGCATGGCTTAAAATGTCGATGCTTAGGTAACTACTACTTATTTTCATAAGAGAAAAGCGTGGTACATTTAAGAACTGGAGCCAGAGTGATCCAGGATGTTGCCAATATAGCCATGTGACACTGCATCTTCAGGAAGGTGGGATAATCGTGGTATCAGCAACAGAGTGTGCTTGTCACAGGAAAAGTGTCTGTGATAATTAAATGCCATCCCAGTTTGTACCAACAACCTCAGTAATTTATTTTAGCATGTTTTGTAAGTGAAAAGGGAATAAAATACAATAGAACAGACTCTTCCAGTTGGAAAGGACCTACAGTCGTTGTCCAGTCACCTGCCTGACCACTTCAGGGCTGGCCAAGTTCAAGCACATTGTTAAGGGCCCTGTCCAAATGCCTTTGAGCACTGACAGACCGGGGCATCGACCGCTTCTGTAGGAAGTCTGTTCCAGTGCTTGACCCCCCTCTCTGTATAGAAGTGCCTCCTAATGGCCAGTCGAAAGCTGTCCTGGTGCAGCTCTGAACCGTTCCCTCGTGCCCTGTCCCTGGATACCAGGGAGGAGAGCTCAGCAGCTCGCGGTGCCCTTCCCCTGCTCAGGAACTGCAGAGAGCAGTGGGGGGGGTCACCCCTCAGCCTCCCTTTCTCCAAAGCGGACAAGCCTAAAGTCCTCGGCTGCTCCTCACGGAAGTTCCTTCCAGCCCTCCCACCAGCTTTGTTTCCTCCTCGGGCCACATTCGAGGACCTTCCCATCCTTTTCCACCTGCAGGGCCCACGTTGAGGCCGCCCCAAGGCTGAGCCCAGCGGGACCATCCCCCTCTGGGCCGTTGTGCCGTGCTCGGTGCTCCGGGATGGAGTTTGCCCTCAGGGCTGCCTGGGCACTGCTGACCCACACTGAGCCCAGCACCAGCCAGTGCCACATCTCCCTCTGCAGCTGTCCAGCCACTCCTCTCCCACTTCATACCTGTGCCTGGCATTACCCCATTCCAGGTACAGAATCCAGCATTTCAACTTGTTCAATTTCACTGCATTAATGACTGCCCAATGCTCCAGTCTATCTNTTAAAAAAAAAAAAAAAAAAGGAAGAAAGAACCAACCAAGAAAAATGGTAACAGAAAGAAAAGAATTAATTAAATGCATCCAACTCAAGAAATAAGATGGGGGAGGCCATTAGAAAGCTACAAATAAAAGTAAATTTAAAAGGAAAAAAATGTTACATCAAATAGTCAACAACAATCAGCTCTGAAAACAGTGTAGGAAAACAAAGAGAAAGGCACAGTTTCAGCAGAGAGAAGACCAGTGCATGACTGGCCACTCATGCAGCGCTCCCCAAAAACGTAGAAGAAAAAAGAAGTTCCAGGTGATTGAGGAGGTTGAGGCCAAAATGGTTCAGGCCAGTTTGTCTGAGGTGTTAAAAAATTTTACATGCTATGTACTGCAAGTGTGCTGTCGGAAAAGGTGAAGGAAAAGCTGATGAGAAGGGACTGGAATACTGACCTTTCATGCATCTCTCCTGCTTCACAGACAGAAGTGCGTCTGGAGCCCATGCCTTGCTCCCTTACACGTGAATGGAGAATGTTAACGAGTGTGTGAGGACACGTCTCCAAACATTTGGAAACCTAACTGAATGTGCCACAGCCAAAAAGGGAAGTGCGGTTTTATGCAGCAAATCCACAGGGTTGTGTTTGAAGTGTCCCTGTGTGCTCCCAGCAGCAGAGAGCGCTGTGTCCTCAGCAGCAGCTCCCATTGGAAAGGCAGAGTTCATTCCCACCTTTCTGTGACAAGCACGAAGGGAAAACTGTGATGTTTCAGCTATTACAGCGTTCCTCTCTATTGCCAAAGAATGCATTTTAAAATAATTTTTAAATATTTTTTTAACGATGCACTAAAGTCGTCATGGTAGCAAAACCCCAAATAAAATCTGCTAGTGAATTAGAAAACAGCAGTAGTTAGAAACACAGCCAGGACCATCTCGTGAATAGATTAGAAGTAAATACTTAAGGGGTGTAAAGAAATTATACAAGTCAGAGTAGCAGAAGGAAGAAGAAAGATTTAATTTTGAGTCACTGAGGGCTGCAAAGAAGAAATTCTGCAAGGTAAGGATTCCCACTGAGGAAGGCAACCTGGGAAAGAGGTTATGAAGGAAGATACATGATAAGATAAAATGTGTGTCAAAAGCGTGTATCTGACAAATCATTGAGAACAGGAGGAGAGGAGTATTTCTGATAAAAGTCTTGTGTGAGGAGGTAGTGTGTGGTTTTGCTTTCTTGTAACCATTTCTTAAGAAATTTCTTGCAGCTGCTGCCAAGGGTGATTTCAGGGCAAGAGACTCAGGATAAGCATTCCTTATATGACAGTGGTAAATCATAAATCAGGATTCTGGATGCTTTAACTAACATCCCCAGCATGTTCTCCAGCATATCCAAAGGCATAAGATGTGCCAATTTACAAGCTGTGGGACCAGTTCAGAGCTCCTGTTACAGAAGTAGCCAGGGGTGAAGTGTTTCCCAAGAAGCAATGATATAGAGAACACAGATCTGAAACCCAAGGGTTTGGGACAAAGTGCACACAATAAAATTCCATCAGTCCTCTGCTGGTTTATATATTCTCACCAAGGAAAAGTCCCTCTACAAATTTCACACACACATCAGAAAAAAAAAATAGATTTAAAATAACTTATTTCCTTGGAAAAGCCTGGAGTTCTGGAAGTGCAGATGACTTCTGGAATCCTCAAAAAAAATGTTTCCAAATACCCATCTGACATTCAGGCATGCCAGATTCCCATACAGACATCAGCATAAATATTTTAATTCTAGCATGGATGCATTTTAAAAGTTTGGTCAAGAAACTTCCAAGGTACTGAAGATAAAAACCACAGTAATTCCAGAGAAAAATACTCTAGTAAATCAAAAACATTTGCTAACAGGGAAGAATACATGAATTTATGAGATTTCTTTTACGAGATTTGCTGCTTCTATAAAGTTTTCTGCTTCAAAGACTCATTTGTCTTAGCCAAATAAAAGTGTGCCTTGCTTAGACAAAGGCCTTTTTGAAGTCAGGGGCAGTGAAGGGAAGCTAAAGCCAGCCTCTAGACTCATGTTTGTGTTTTGCCATGAGTTTCTGCTAAAGAGCATGTAGCTTTCCTGAAGAGGTGGGTTTGTGCCTGTTCCTCAGATTATCTGGGCTGGATTTTTTAGTAGCAGCAGTTGTATGGGAGGTGGGGACAACAGCACGAGCTGGATGGCTTCTCTCATTACCTGACATCCATGATTACTGACACACACACATGCATTTTGCATTAGGAAGTCAAAGCCAAGAGTATGTCAAGGGCCTGGTGGGCAAAGTAAAACAAGCACATTTTTTACTGCAGTCATGCACTAGATACAACTTTCACTGCTAAAGGAAAGAACAGAACAGCCAGGACACAGCCAGCAAAAACTTTCAGGTCTGTATGTATCCTTCCCAAAGAGGAGAGGTTACTGTGCAGGCCTCATGATGAGTCTTTCTCCCCACGGAGATGCTGGAACTGACCTGTCCTGTACCCTGTAACTTGGACACTGGATGGTTCTCACTAGCTTAGCTTTGCTTCTCCTCATGCCCAGCAGGAAGAGTCCTGCACAGGAGCAACTATTTAACTAGATGGGCCAGATTCCTGGCTCGTGACACATAGCTGGACATCTTTCCCAAGAACTTTTCATCCACATTGCTTTTGGAGAAGTGACTTGGGAAGAAAGAATCAGGGCTGACCAAGGACACCTTGGCAGATTTTTTCCACCACGCAGCTTAGGTACTGGCATCAAATTGGGAGCAGAATGTTGCTTTTTTCTTTCATAGGGTTCATTCCAAGACAGAAGGGTCAACTCACCTCCTTTGATACCAGGAAGGCCACATTTAGATTTATCAACCTTGTTATCTACGAGCTCATGATCCTTAGGACCTCCCTTTGGACTGCAGGTTTAGAGGAAACAAGGGTAAGAGGAGAGCCCTGACTTAACTCTGCCTCACATCCAGCCATGGTGTAGGCTTTTTCCTGATACAGATGGGGTTTGGCTCACCCTTTGTATACTGCTAAGGATAAGAAATACCCAGTCTGAAGTAATTTCTGTTCACAGCATTTTGGAGAATAAAATAAAGAAGTTCACCACACGACAAAGAAGTCTGTGTGCGCCCACGAGCAAGTAATTGTGTTTGCTTCAAAAGAGCTAAAAAAAGGTGGGGAACTTCCCTAGCCCTTGTATTCTTGTTTGTGACACCCATGCTTTCCTGGGTGAGTAGAGTTACTAGTTACTCATTTCCTCTCCTCCCACTTGTGGCTATTAAGAGAAGGTGATTTTGCTATTCAATGTGAGGTGCTTTGTTCACTGAGTTTTCACAACTCTCACAGCAGTATTTTGTTTTCCGTCCTCAGGTTTAAGACATGTAATTCCCAGCTGCGTCTCTGTGACTGCAGTAAACACTCTGGTCCAGGGTGTGTTCTCAGCAGTTAATGCCTCTGTCCTGCTCTTCATGGCACAGTTGTTAATTTGGTTTTGTGCTCTCCTGTGTGCATGTTTTGGCACTACATGGTCCAAATGGCAGATGAACTTTCCTGGCTAGGCAGGTTAGGATGCTTAGCTCTGGAAGGCCCAGGTAGAACAAGAATATTCAGTAACTAAGGGATGGACACAAAATGGCACCGGTGTGTATTGCTACCCCTGAAGGAACTGCTGTTTGCCATCTGAGTCATGATGTGTGACCATGTGGGACATCCCAGATGGCTTTACTTAAGAAAAAAAAATGCATCTCTTCAACCACCTCCAAGGAGGAACTGGGCACATAGTGTCTCAGGACTGAGACGTGGGATGGAACAGGAATCAGAGCCACAGATTTCAGCTGAGGAAAGCTAGAATAGATCTGCTTTCCCTTTACCCAGAGAGATCCACCCAAAATCTCCCTAGAGATTAGGTTCTCTCAACAAGTAGTAGAAAACTGCTTAAAAAATTGAAACACACAATACAGTCAGTAGAGAAAGGCCACTGCTACAAAAATGAAACATAAAAGTTCATATAAGACAGCATTACACAATCTCTGACCATATACTTCAAAAATGAGTTCACCTCAAAGGTGACAGACTGCAATCTGAATCAAGTTTGGAAACTAATTCCTGAAGGACACTGAAAGTACTAGCAAATGAAAATGTCTGTGTGAATCCAGAAGTAATATCTTAGAGCAGAGTCCTTTTATGGATTTTGTTGTTGTTGTTTTGTTGTTGTTGTTGTTGTCATTTTGGGGGTTTTTTTTACTTTTTATTAGTATTGTCTTAATCTGCAGAAAGCTAACATTAATGACTTTTCATAGAAAATTATCTTAGCCTGTATAAAGCAGAGATAGCTGCTGGTTGTCTATAGACTGATTTGCTAACCTCTTCCCAGAGGACATCACAGTATATTCCTCCTTTCTGATTTTTCCCCTGGTAGTTCCCAGTAATCTGACTTCCAGCTTCATCTTAAATCTTCTGTATTTCGTGCATGCTGGTTGCAGACACTTTAATGTGTTCTCTTACTGTTTAAAATACTAAGCCCTAGACTGGGTTACTTAATTGGACACTAGAAATAGGGAGTATCAGACCCAGCATGCATGGCAGATCTCTGTAAACTCAGGGTACATCCAACACTTTTGGGACAGCTCCTCCATTCTGAGTTACAGACGAGCATATGTGATGCCCTGTGAAATGTCAGAGTAACTGTACAGCTCCAACAGAAATACCCAGGTTTGCACACCTAAGTGCAGTTCTTCTGGTAATGCCCAGACAAGCATGAAAAAAAAGAAAAAACAAATTCCACACCCAGGTAGCTTTTCTGAATAGACAGATCATGGACTCTTGACAAATGGTAACTTTTTGAAACCCTCTTTCCAGCTTCTACTTCAAAATCTTTACCTGTGTCACCATTGAAGGTGCATTTACTAAAAGTAGTGTCCAGACCTGGATCCAGCCATGATGAGAGATCAAAGGGGAGCACAGCTGCAGATTCCTGCCTCTGATTTGCCACTCTGGAATGGGAGTTATGCACACCTGTGACTTGGCAGGTCTACAGCATGCCAAAGACTCCCCTGATTTTCTTCAAAGAGAGGAAATGGGGAGTAGAAATTAGATGTAGTCATGCAAGTCATGCATGAGTCAACACTCATGAATGGCTTTAAAAATTCATTACATCAGTACAACCTATACCAAAACACCCACAACACACAGTGACCTGCACCCCCTGCGTATCCAAGCACCCTTTGCACTCCCCAAGGCATCGAGATTTACTAAGGCCTAGGCTCAGAAAAGCTGAAATGTGACACAAAGAGCTGTGTTCAGTGATCTTCACCAACTGTGCTCCAGCTACTGCCTACGATAATGCCCTACCCAGGCTGCTTGCTTCCCATAGCCAAGGAAATGCTGACAAGGAGGACTGCCACAAAGGAAAATATGAAATACAACTTGTAGTAGAGGATCGCTGAAAGAAAAGTGATAGAGAAGCTGCAAACAGCTCCTTTGTGTCTCCTTTCCATCAGCTGTTCCCACTGAGCCTGGGCACAGCTGAGAATTCAGCCCAAAGAATTATTCCAATTAATACCATGTACATTTTTTAAACAAAGTAATCTCTGTTTATGGGAAGAGCAGAGCTGGTCTGTGAGATTCCCTCCTGCAGACAGCTTTACAGGTAAATACTGTGATTATATTTTCAGAAACAGAAAAGTATCAGGATGAAATGGTGACAGTCTATTGCTAAATATTCTTCACCCATTACAGACAAACTAGAACTTGGCTTTTAAAAAGTTTTATTCTTCTACATTTGCATGATTGTCATTGATATACATGTAAAATTGAACAAAATTAAATTACATGATTTGATACGCTCTTTTTTCTTTAATGGATTGAAAGTCGTTGGCAGCATAGACCAACACTTCCCGTTTAGAAGAAACATAGGAAGACAGATCCTGTTAGTACACCATTCCAGGAACTTCAATTTGTTGCAGACATTTTCTTTTAGAAGCCTTTATTAGTGAAGAGAACAAACCCAAATGATTGAACAGCATTGAACTGTCTTATTTCTTCATCGGGATGGGGCAATTTGGAACAACACTACAGAGTGACAATGCTGAAGAGAGGGGGCACATTAAAATGACAAAAAAGTAAATATGTAAATACATAAGTGAGAGGCAGTAGATGACTATGGGGGGAGTGTAAAGACAAGGTGGGGAAGAAAGGCACTTGGAAACGCCAACTTCAGCCTGGCCAAGCTGATTTCCAGAGGTGCTCTGAGCACTGTGCAGCCTCTTGAGACTGTTTCTGAACAAGGAATTTATTTGCTGCCCCCATTGCCTTCAGAAGGAGCCTGTTTCCCTCCACTGCCTGCAGGAGGAATCTGTGGAGATAAGGTGGTTGGGCTGAAGTAAACTTTCGCGAGTACTGCCCACAGACAATCCAGGTTTTAGAAGAGAAAGTGAGAATACATCATTCTTCCGGGGGGAAAGGGAAGAACATGGAAGCCCTCAGTGCCTGGTAATCTGCTGGGCACAGTGTCAGGGTTGCAGCTGGCCCTTTCAGATGCTAATGTTCTTCTCTGAAGTAAGTTAACTTGCTTGTGATAGCTTTATTTCTTCCATTCCAAAAGAGATGAACACGCTGACTAAGGGGGAATCCAAATCCAGCCCTCAAATTCTAGCAAAAAGACTTCAAATCCCTTCTGCAATGGGTTCAGCCCCACACATTTTGCAGCCTGGCGCGCAAACCTGGGGAAGAAGCGCGCCCTGTTCATCACCATGTGGATATTTTGCTGATGGAGAATAGCAGTTACTTTCAGATTTTTTTTTTTTTTTTTTTTTTGTTAGGGCTTTTTTTGATGACAAGATGAGGAATGAATTCCCATGTGCTATGTGGGAATTAAGGCTCCTTTTGCACTTCCCATCAGAGTTAAGACTCTGGCCTGGTGTCAAAACATCCCTTCCTCTTTGAAAGATGCTATGTCAGTACACAGCTGATTTTTGCCTTAGTGTGCTGTAAACCTCATGGTGTGCTGAGGTATTCACGTTATTCCCATTCTAAATTCAGGTACTTTAAAAGATTTTTTTTTATAGCGCTGTTCTCTTTTTTTGAGTACTTGAGTGCACTAGAGAGCACAGAGGTGGTGTCCTACACTTCCCCTCACCCTGGATTTGCACCAGTTTAATCCCATGGGGTGTAATTTTGACCTATGCAGCTGAGGTCAGCTGCAATGTAAGGAATGATGTGGAAGCAGCTGTGGAGTGAAACATGAGAGCTCTTCAGCGTGGGATCCCATACCAGAATAGCCTTTGTTGTAAAAATAATGAAAGCTAATCTCTAAGTTGTTTCGGGGTATTTTTTTTTTCCAAGGAGAAAGTGATTAAATCCAAAGGACTTCTCATTCCTTGAGTTTGGAAGCAGGGAAATTGTTTTATTCCTGAACTGAAACAGTCACTCCATTTTACTTTTATAAATGTGTTCTTATAACTCCATGTAACCCTTTTCCTTCCTCCTGTCGTTTTCCTAGGTCTGGGTTTGGGACAAGGTGAATAAAGTGAAGTATTAAAACGAAAAGTCAGGGGGGGAATGATATGAAGAGTGCCTATCATTAATATTTGAAGGAGCTGTAGATATTCACATCCTATGGTCTACTGAAGTTTGTAAAGTATATTTTTTTTTGTAAAAACATTTCCATAAAATCTACTCTGTGCACAAATTGTCGCCTGGGTTACCACTCACCATTCCAGTTGCTGGGTAGTCTTGCTGCACTGCCACAGGCAGTTTACAGTATTTGCATTGTTCTGTATCCATATAAAAATGAGGCTTTTAAAAGTAACCCGCATACCAGTTAAACCTGGTGTTTATTTACAGCTCTGATTATACAGTGTCCAAAGACGAGATTCCAGGGAGGCTGTGGCTGTAACACATTAAAAAGACATGGGGCAGAGGACTTCTCAGTGTGTATCAGCAGTCAGGTTTTAGAGGGTTTAGAGGATTATTTCATGGAAAGAACATTTTATGTTATTTTTCTTGCACTTCTCCTGCCATAAGTAAAACTCTTGCATCTCAATGCCTCGTTTAGATTTTCCTAAATGCCGAGTTGTCTTCTAAGGGTGCACATAAACAACACAGGCATTTTGCAGCCGAGTAAGAAACAGTGCAATAGATGAGTTAAACAAAGTTTAGATGAGATATTAGGAAGAAATTCTTTATTGCGAGTGTAGTGATGCACTGGCACAGCTTGCCCAGCGAAGCTGTGGCTGCCCCATCCCTGGGAGAGCTCAAGGCCAGGCTGCATGGAGCTTTTAGCAACCTGGGCTGGTGGGAGGTGTCCCGGCCCATGGCAGGGGTGTGGAACGAGACGAGCTTCAAGGTCCTTTACAGCCCAAACCATCCTGTGATTCTTTGGACTCTATGAAAGTGACGACTGGATCACGGAACAGGCCGGGAGCGGGCGGTCCCTGCAGCCCCGCAAGAAGGTACGTGGTTACCCCGAAATTAAAAAGGCGAGCGCGGTAACGCTGTTGGC
>VZRS01003582.1:0-24396 GCA_013398055.1 Ifrita kowaldi | reverse complement strand
CGGCATCGCTCCACGGAGCCCTCCCCACCGCCGGGGTGTAGGGAGGATGCTCGTCAGCACCCTGAGGCACCCCTGGCTGCCTCCGTCCCCGTGGGACTGCGGTGGGACTGTGCATCCCGATCCAATCCCTGCCTGCGGGAAGCATCACCAGGGTCCCTCAGCCCTCCCGCTGCGGTGCCTGGTGGGTACCAGCTCTGCCAGAGGCTGATCCGGCCACTGGGGTCTTTCCACATCCCCATCGTTCATCTGCAGTCACACCCTCCCTCGTTCCAAAATGCCTCCCTGATCCCTTCCTGTTAAAATCAAACCCTTTGGTGTGTTTGGGTTTGGGGTCAGTGTTGGGGTTGGGGTGACTTCGGCCTCCCACCCCCTCCTCAACCCCCCAGCCCATTTCAGAGGTGAGAAAGGAAATCGAAGCCTCGGTTTTCTTCCTTTTTTTTTTTTTCCCTAATAAAGGGAGCAATTTGATTGTGCTGCTGGCGGCGTGCCGGCGCTCTCCGGGCTGATGGGGGAAAACGGGGAGGGGGGATATAAAAGGTTTCATGTGGTGAGCCGGGCACTCAGGGAAGAGGCTGAAAGGGGGTGGTGAGTGCTTTGTATTTCATGCTTGAAGGCACTGAGGCTTTTACCAGCCTTCCCGCGATGATTTAAGACCAGCTCTGCAGTTCAGGAGGGGATCAGAGCTGTGTTTGGCAGCTCGGTGGGACCCCCCAGGTGTGCCCAGGGTTTGTCTGTCCTGACTCAGAAATGCTCCATTATGGGCAGGGACAGACCAGGGGTGTTCATGGGGCAGCTACAGAGTCATTGGGGGCATGTCCAGGACATGAGCCTGGTTCAGGCACCTGCTCTGGGTTATGCTTTGTGGCAGAGATGACAAGCCCCAGTCCCTGCTGTCCCTCTGTCCCCCACCTGCTCAGCGCCTTGTCTGCAGCAGGAGGGGTCTCATCCATCTCTGCCCATGGAGCTCATTCCTCCTCAGGGTGTTAATCCTAGAGAGGATGGTGGACACGGGCTGTGGGTTCATCTGTCACCCCCAGATCCTCCTGAGCTGAGACCTCAAAGGGAGCCCCCCAAAAGCAGGTTATTGCCTCCCCAGGCTGTGCAGGGGGGCAGGGAGTGTTTGCAGCCAGCTGCTCCCCGGCCCGGGGATCTGGGGACAATCAGCCACGGCCCCCAGGCCCGTTTGCTCTGGAGCGTGGGGTGCAGCCCATGTGTTGGGGAGCTCAGTCCATGGTTCAGCCATTTGGGACTGAGGGTTTTGCTGTTCTCACTGGCCCAGCCCAGCAGTGTGGGCTCCATCAGGTGGGTCCATGCCCTGGGACCGGCTCCCTTGGGACCCCCAAGTGCATGCCAGGACAGGAATGTCTCCTCTGGCCCCCCTATTCCCCACAGTCCATCTCAGCCACCCCCTCCTGCAGGTCCCACAGTTTTGCCCCATCCCATTTCCCCAGCCAGCCTGAATCCACTCTGTTCCCCCTCTTTCCACCCACTCAGGTCTGTATAACCCCTGAGCAGCCCCAGCTGATTTTCTCCTCTATGGACTTTGGATTTTTTCTCTTTTTTCTCTTTTTTAATTATTTTTCCTCTTAAATTCTGCCTTGAGCCAGGCCTGTGGATGCTGTTCTCCTGTGCCAAGGCTCTTGTGCTTCATCCTGGGCGAGATGTGGATGGGAAAAGGACAAAGAATGCTGCAGGGTCGGGTCAGACCATGGCAAGTAAATGGTGTGAGCAGCAGTGCAAGCTCCTGCCCCGGTGACCTGCATGGCTGGGTGATGTCAGGGGATGAGAGAGAAAAGAGGCTGCAGGTCTGTCTGCAGCTCTGGGGGAACTGGGAAGGAGAAGTGAAGGTGTGAGGGATGGTCATGGCAAGGCCTGAGGTCTCCTGGGGAATGGAGGGGAAGAGTGAGCTCCAAATCCAGATTTGAGGGTAAGAGTGGCTGAGGATGGGGCTGAGCAGGGATACAGGAGGGAGCATTGGCCTGAGGCTGCAGGGAAGCATCAAGGGAGCAAGGTTGGTATGGGATGCACCAGGACTGGGAGTGTGAACAGTTCAGCATGGTGGGGAAAAGCCCCGTGGGATCCCCCCAGCACTGCTGGCTCCTGGCAACCTGGAACACGGGGGCTTCAGTGCACCCCAGCTTCGGGGCCCGGCCACAGCCATGCCTGGGGTGCTGCTGGAGTGGAAGGAGCCCTGTTTGCCACAGCCATGCCAAGGGCTTTATTGAGGAAATCCCAGGGCAATTTAATGTCAGGCTGTTCCTGGCCAGCAGCTCAGCCCCCTGGGTGGCTCTGCAGGGTGGGGACACAGGGACCCTCTCCGGGTGGGAATGGAGCCTGGGCAGGGGACAGGCGGAGCTGATAACCCCTGGCTGCCCTTCCCGAGCAGAGGGAGCTGCAGATAAAAGCTCTGCAGGCAGAGCAGGGCTCAGCTCCAAGCCTGGCTTGGGCTGATACCAGCCCCAAAGGGCAACTTCTCCCTTGGGCTCAGCTCAGCCCCACAGACCGGCCACCTCCCCCTCTTCACCCCAAATTCCCCCTGATTAGCAGCTTGTATCACTCTGATGGAGCCGGGCGATACCCCAGGCGTGCCCTGCCCTGCTCCTGTTCAGGTTTGACCACACTTTGGGGAGGAAAAAATCTTGTTTATTATACAGCTGCAGCAATGCCCAGATCTGCTTGCAAACCCCTGCTAAAGCCTCCGGCACCGCAGGTTGGGAGGAGCTGGAGTGGGGGGAGCAGCTGCTTTGGGGATTATTAATGAGCAGCAAGTGATGGGAAAGGCGAGGATCAATTGAAACAAAGGAGTTCAATGGTAAAAAGAAACGTTTGTGGAGTAATGGGAGTCCATTTCTCCAGCCGACTGTCGGAAACGCATCCTGTTAAACATCCATCAATTATCCCAGCTTGCAAATGCATTAGAGTAATGAGGAATTATCCATCAAATACACTTAAAGCCAGTGCCCCCCTCTGCCAGCCGCCCTGCAAAGAGCCACTTCAGTAAGGAAAAATAGCCTGAAGGTGGGTGGAAATTCAGGGGGGCCAGTGAGGAGGCTCCGGGGCTGCATCCTCTGGAGTCTGATCCAGTCCAGAAGATGCTTTCCCAGCTCCAGGGGCAATTCCTGGCCTTGCTGGCTCCTTCAGTCCCTGTGTTTTCTTCAGAGTGCTGTGATGACACCATGAGCAGCCCAGGTACCTGCTCTGTGCCTCAGTTTCCCCATCCTGCCTGCTGTCTGTGGCCACCCATGGGTGCTGCTCGTGTCCCTGTCACCTCTCTTCCCAGGAACAGAAGTAGTGGTGAGCGTGGTGTGTGGTCTGGTAGCTAAATTCCCCAAAACTCACGGTGTGCCACTGCCTCCCCCTGCACCCTGGCTGGGCAGAAGGAGGGTGTGGGGAGGCAAAGGACCTTGCAGCCCCTTGAGATGCCAATCCCTGGGCTGGGCTGGATGCACCAAGCAGAAAATAACAGGGTCTGGGGCAGGATCCTGCTCTGCCGTCAGGGGAAGGGAAGGAATCGTAGCCTCCATTGCCCCAGCAGGGTCTGAGGGGCTGCAGGTCTGGTCCCTGTGTGCTGGGATGAGGGTTTGGGAAGTGGCTGGGGGGCTGCAGGATCAGAGCAAACAGGAACAGGAGGGATGTGATTCAACACAGGAGGGACTGGGGTTGGTGGTCCTGGGTAACTCAAAGGGTTTGATCCCATTGGTGATGGATTCAGGACTGATCCAGGAGTTTTCCAACCTCGGTGATGCAACCTTGCAGCAACTCCTGCTCCGAGGTTTCGGTGCTGTGATCGGAGGGCACACGTCCTCCTCCCCAGGGACGGGGCTGGATTTATCAGGGCGTTCCCCTGGCAGCAGGATTTGGGGAGTCGGGACGGCTGTGTGGTGTTCAGGTGTGGATTCTCTGATGTCTGGCGCTGTGGTTGTGGGCAGGTCCTGCCTCTCCCATCGTGTTGGGAGAGGATTAAGGAGCAACAGTCAGAGTCTCTCCTGTCTGTACACCTGCCTGGCTCTTCTTGGCTCTGCATGCACCTTTGGGTTGGGGATGGAAGTGGTCAGCAGGTTCAAACGTCCCTGGGAGGAGACAAAAGGACACCCAGCACAGCACAGCCTGCGTTGCTGTAAGGAGTGGGGTGAAGAAACAGCTCCTGTTTCCCAGGGCTGATATTTCCATCTCCCACACCCCTCTGGCAGCCCTGTCCAGGTCCAGCAGTACCAGCTTGGACTGGGAACAGAGCATCCCTTGATCTGCAGCTCCACGGCGAGATGAACCTTCCTGGGAGAGCGCCGTGTCTGATAACAGCAACTGCCATTAGGTGTCACAAGAGCATCAGGTCTTTGCTCTTCCTGGGAGGATGAGCAGCGGTGTGGGACAGGAGGGATGGGGTGGTGAGGTGGCCCTTGGGGTGGCACCTTGGGGACAGAGATGCCCCAGGCAAGGGAGATGAGCTCTGGCTGCTGGGAGGGCACCACACGTCCTTTATGACACCACAGTCTTCCCTGGAGGTCACCATCCTTCTGCCCCCAGCTGATCCCTTCCCTGTCACCTCCTGGGCATCCTGCCCTGGTGCTGGGGACAGGCAGGAGGTGGCACCAGGCTCCTTCTGTGGCACACTTGTCCCTTCAATAACCTGCTGTGTTTTATTGCATGGAAGCAAAGGCAGCGGCTGCTCTCGAGGAAGGTGCTGGTGCCTCGCTCAGCATCGCAGCTCCCACCGCAGCCAGCGTCCTCCAGTATCCTCCCAGCGCCTGGGAGAAGCCCAGGGCTGAGACATCTTTGAAAACACAGCACGTTCCTCCCTGTTCAGGACGTACCCAGCTGTGGAAGCTGTGAGGGCACAGCTGGGCAGGCTCTGGGTGTTCAGGGATGGATCTCTGGGATTTGTCCCCTCTTGGGATTCCCACTCCTGGCCCCATGCCACCTCCCACTGCCCCACACCAGGGACAGGTGCCATGCTCAGATAATCTTCCAGGAATTTGCAATTCTTCCCCGAAATGCCGTTTGCCTCTTTAATTTTGTGACATGACCAGAAACAAAGCAGCGTCCGAGGCTCAGCGCCTTGATAAGGCGCCGCTGGGAAAAGCCTTTCTCTCCTCTGCAACGCCGGGCACGAGTCTGCGGTGAGCTGATAAAGTCGAAAACAGCGGCTCCCCTGGGGGAAGGACCGGAGCAGGAGCCGCCTCCGGGAGAATCTCCCCTCCCGTCCCGCTGGCCGGAGGGGACGGAGGTGGCCGAGCGGGAGAGCCCTGAGCGCTGGGCTGGGACGGCGTCCCGGCCCCGGGTGACCTCCCAGCACCACGTCACCTCTTCCCTCTCGGAGAAGCTGAGTTCATGTCTGGCCTGCCCGGGGCTGGGGATCGCTCCTGGCCTGCCTGCCCTGTCCCTGCCCGTGTGCCGGGGTGACGGCCACCACCGCAGCGCCGGGATCGCGGCGGGGTTCGGCCCCTGGCTGGGCACTGCCCGTGCCCCGGGTGCCTCTGCGGGGTGTACCGGGGTGTCCCGGGGTGTCCCGGGCACTGCGCGCCCCAAAGCTCGAGGTGCCGGACTCGCAGCCTCCGGCCGCCAGCGGCACGGAGGCACGGCGAGGGGCCGGCGGCGTGGGGATGCCTTCCCGGTGACTCACGGCATTCCTCGCAGGTCAGCGGCGGCCGCAGGACACCCCGACAGCCCTCGCCGCCCCTGGCCTCTGCCTGAACTCCGCTGGCAAAGCAAATCTCCCCCCGGGGGTTCCTCGGCCCCGCAGCTGCGGGGGCAGGGGGAGGCAGCGGGGTCCCCCCGGGTGGCCCCCGAGAGGATGGGGACAGGGGACAGAGCTCACGTGAGTACCCGCGCTGGCAAACTGACCTCTCTGTGGCCTGGGCGCTTCCTTCTCTGCCAGTTCTGCAGAACCCCGAAGAGGAACGGGCTCCCCACAAGCACCCCCAGTGCAGCCCTGACTTCGAGCACTCCCCGAGCACTGCCCAGCTCTGTGACTCAGTTTCCCTTTGTTGGGGTGAGGAGAAGCAGTGCTGACCCCTCTGATGCACAGAGATGAGAGGGTTTCCACTGCTTCTCCTCACCAGCTCTTTTTGGGAACATCCCAGCCCATCTGCTGCTTGGATTTCCCCTCACCCAAAGAATTTCCCTTTATCTCTTCAACTTGAGCCCTTTGAATCTTCTCTTGGGGACCCTCAGGGTGTTTCCCCAGCACAATTCTGCATCTTTCTGCATCCCACCACTCTCATCCATCCTGCTCTGTTACCATCTGTGTTTCATGAGTGGATCAGTTCTCTCAGTCCCAGCTGGGACCGGGACCGGGGCAGGATGAGTGTGGAGAAGCAGAGCTGGCGGCAGCCGAGTGGCCCCGAGGCCCGTGAGCCCCTGGCGTGGCCCGTGGCCGTGGCCCGCCCGCTGCCCGGTGCTCAGCACACAGGAATGCCGTGAGTTTGCAAAGTGGTTTCAGCGAGACGTTATCTAATGGAGGAGGAGGAGGAGGGTGGGTTAAGCCAAACCCACAGCACCGGCTTTCAATTAAACCAAGTGAATTTACGGCTTCTCCTGACACAGTAAACACACGCTGACGGGGTCCTGACCCGGCATTTCCCCTCCGTGCCCTTGGCAGGCAAAGGGAGCAGCCTCCCGCGGGTGCTCGTCCTATGGCAGTGAGGAACCCTCCGGGCTCTGCATTATTCATCACCACGCAAAGGGCAGGGAAATGCGGGTAATGCTGCGGTGGGCACTGAGCCCCAGAGCTGTCCCTGCTACGGCCTGCAGGGATGGGGAAGGCATGGGGGAGTGATGGAAACCTGGGAGAAGAAACATCCTGCAGCGTCCACTGGCCGGGAGCGAGGCAGCCCTGGGGCTCTGGGTAACACAGCAGCACCCTGGGACCGAGGATGCTGCAGTCCTGTGGGTGGGTGATGCTCGGTGACCTTCCCTCAGCAGCTTCACTTCATGTCCCTCCATCAATCCTGCCATCCTCGTGCCTCAGTTTCCCCCTGGGAGCAGGGAAGGCTGCTGGGTGTGGCGGCAGAAGGGTGAGCTGGGCGAGCTGGATGAGCCAAGACAGGATCTCGCAAGCAGGGCCGGGAGCATCCTGGTGGCGCTGCAGACCAGGGCTGGGTGCGAGGTGCTCCCGCACGTGAGCCAGGGCATGCCTGGCATCCTCTGCCAGCCACCTCTGCTGCCTGAGCCAGGGCAGTCAGCAGCAGCCCCTCACCCCTGGCCCCCTGCAAAGGGCTCCAGCGAGGCCAGGGCCTCCCCAGCCCAGCACTGCTGGGCACCCGAAGACCCCCAGCCCTTCTGGTCATGTCGGAGGAGCCCTGGGCACCTGCTGGTCCCTGGCTGTGGGGGGTGAGGCTGTGGGTCAGTGACACTTGGAGCGGCAGCAGCAGCACCCCGGATGCAGGCAGCTGGCCAGGAGCGTGACGGAGGAGCCCGGCAGGGCTGCTGGGGTGACGTCCTGGCACCGCTGCTGACGTCCAACAGAGGGAAAAGCCCTCCCTAGAGCAAATAAGCATCGGGGCTGTGCAAACCCAGCTTGGCGGGTGTCCCTGGGCAGGTATCTGGGTCCCATCTGGTCGCTGTTTACCTGCCCGCTGGAATCCACCCTGCAAACTTCCTCCTTGGACGGGCCAGGTAAGGCCAAGGAGCCAAGCTCGGCCATGCTCTCTTGGGGGACCCTGGAACCGCAGACCCCGATGGTGATCCCTTGCCCCTACATAGGGTAGTGCAGAGTGGATCCCGATGGGGCTTGGGAGGATTTGAGCACCAGTCCCTGCCAGGTTTCCAAGCCCACAGCCAAATCCTGCCAGCAGCAGCCTGGCTCCACGCAGCCCCCAGAGCTGCAAACCAGTGTCCAGAGAGCAGGCACGGCTGCTGGGTCCCTTTCCAGAAGGGCTCAGGCAAGTCATGGCATTCCCACCACTGCCTCAGTTTCCCCCTCAGCCTGTCCCTCCCTGACCTGAGGCGGTGGCTTCTGTGGCGTGCAGGGACCTGCCACCATGCAGGGAGGGGACAATGCCAGGTACACCTGACTGAGGCAGGACCCTGCCTGCATTCCCCTGCAAAGGCAGCCGCGATTTCTCAGCCCCTCGGTGCACATAGGAGCCACTGGCTGCTCTGCCCCAGGCACAGGGGGACCAAGAACCCCCCAACCCACTCCTGTCCCATCCCGCACCTCACACTGAGGTCCTCCCAGGGAGCAGGAGGACCAGAGAGTGCATGGCCACAAGTGCAGCTCCATGGTTCAGCGTCGCTGAGCCCATGAGCCCTTTCCTGGGCACTTCCAAGGCGGTGAAGGACCCCCCGCTTCTCCTCACTCCCCAAGTCCAAGTGCTGCAAAGGGAGTTTCCAGCACAACCCTCACTACTCAGGTGGATGGGGGATGGATGGATGGATGGATGGATGGATGGATGGATGGATGGATGGAGAGCTGAGGCCCAACACACTTCATTACACCCTGCAGCAAAACATATCCACGCTCTCACTCTTGCAGCACTCAGGGCTGCGTTCACACCTCTGGAAAGGGGGAAACTGAGGCAGAGAAGGCAGGTGATGGAAGCTGGGCAGTGAGGATGGTGACAGAGCAAGGAGTGAGCCCGGCCCCAGCCCTGCACTCATGTTGTGAAAGCAGCTGGTTATCAGAGCGCGGGCGTCACACTCGGAGCGAGCGGCTTCCAGGAAAGGAAGGAAGTGTGGGGTCACCCAGCTCCGCTGCCGCCCTTTTCCAGCAAACAGCCCAGGCCTGCTGATAATGGGGCCGTGCCACCGGCCACCCAGGAATTCAGAGCCAATGGCCACACACACTGCCCTAAATGCAGGATTTTCCCCCGTTTCCTCTCCCACAAAAGCAAGAGACGGTGCTGGGGCAGCAGCGGATTGTGCTGACGCCGCCCGACTCCTGCACAGGGTACAGAGCAGCATCATGTCAGCAGTACCCCAGTTCCATCCCAGTGACTCTTACTGGTAGGAACTGGGAGTCAGCGGGCTGGGTTTGCTCCTGTGCCGTGCCAGGGGGTGTGGAAAGGTGCTCTGGGATGTTTCCCACTGGGCTGCCCCGGCACAAGGTAGATAACCCCGGTGCAAGGCTGGATGGGGATGTGGGATGTGGTGGGGAGCTGCTGCTCCCACATGCCTGATCCTCTCCCAACTCCTCCCGCTGGACACTGAACTGGAGGCCATAAACCAGTAGGACACTGGGCAGTCCCACCAAAGTAATGGGGCCCTGCAACAGCAGCAAGGCAGGACCCGACCCCCTGACACCATCCTGCCATGCAAAGTGGCCCAGGAGGAAGCAGGAGCCTGGAGCCTGCTCCTCCCCAATACTGGGAATAATTACATGATTATGCGATTGGGAAGCAAAGTGCAGATTAATCTCTGATCTTGTTAGTCCGTGTTTTACCATCTGCTTTGCGCAGGCAGGAGAAGCCCTCGTCCCACGCTGGGGAAAGGCAGTGGGAACCCCTGGGGAGAGATGAGTCCCACGGAGCAGTGGGTGCTTTAGGAAACGGGTGGATCGGGACCCGAGCACATCAGGACAAGCGGATGCCACCCAAGGCACCAGCTGTCACCCACAGCCGCCCGCCCCAGCCCCGATTCCTGGAAGCCAGACTGGATCCGGCTCGGCACGCACGGGGCTGGGCTGCGCTGGGACTCCTCCTTTGGCCAACAAGGGCAGGTGACAGCGATGACGATGATGGCCCGGGGGGGCTGAGGGGAGGGAGATGGCAGAGTTCAAACCGCAGGGAGAGGTTTGTTATAGTCCAGGTGGGATTCAGAGATAGAGAGGAGGGACCGAATGCAGCGGGGCTGTGGCAGAGGACAGGACGGGATGGTCCCGCATCTCCCGGGCTCCTCAGGGGCTTCCCCCTTCTCCTCCACTCAGGAGGTTTTTGCCAAACAGGGAGGGCAAGATCTGCCTTTTATTGTGCTTGTGCCAGGAGATTTTCTCCTGCCCAGCAGCTCAGGTGCAGAGTCAGGCCCAGCCTTTGCAGCAGCACCAGGTCTCGTGGAAATGGGAATGGGTTTCCACCGGGATCTCTCCAGGATGGGGCAGCACCAGTCGGAGTCCCTTTGGCACTCAGAGCTCTCTGGGGTGACACTGGGACAATGACCTGGACCCAGGAACCTCCGTGTCACCAGCTGGGCTGAGCCACCAGCCCCGAGAGCCGGTACCTGCGTGTCACGGGCACTGTGGGGTGTGGGGGTGCCCCTTTGCCCCACTGCCCTCGCCTGTGGCGGGTCCCAGTGACCCGCTGAGCTGCACAAGGGGACGAGGGCCAAACCTAATTGCCCGTGGCCCATCCTGGGGGTCACCGCTGTGACCTGGCCAGCCCATCTCCACACCATCCACGCCATGTGGCGATTCAGCCTCCTCCAGCTTGGAAACAGCATCCGTCCCTGCAGGAGCCTCCCGGGAGCCTCCTCTTTTCCAGCTGCAGACAAAACCCTTTCCCGCTCGCCCCACGCGCTCCCCGGCCGCGTGTCGGCAAAGGCCCGGGAGAAGATGAAAGGGATTTCCCGGCTGACCTCCTCACCCCGCACTATTTGCACCTCCTTTCCCGCACGCAGACAGGCATTTTTCCCATGCTCAGGGGGTCAGGGCCCTCCCTGCACTCCAGGACGGAGCAATGCCAGGAATGTACCTGGGAATAGGCAGGGTTTTGCAGGGTGGAGGGGGAAGAGCCGAGCTGAGAACCCTCCTGTCCACAGTTAGCCACTGACATTTGTTTTATAACCTTTAAAAGGTGCTTTTCTTGTGCAAATGCTCTGCAGGATGAAACCTGTTCAGCGGGGCAGGTGGGGCTGCACTCAGCCTGAGCCTGGGGCATTGATGTATTTTGTGCCCCCCAAGTGGTGCCAGCCCACGGTGCAGTCACTGGGCCGGGTCCGAGTCCCCAGGCACGGTCAGGGGTCTCACCAGGCCACGAGGCCCCAGCAGAGTGGCCAAGAGTGCAGGTGCACCAGCTCAGCCTCCTTCAAACAGCACTCAGCTGATTCCAGCCACTTCTTCCCCTTGCCCTTTTATCCCTTTATGGGGTGGAATAAACCCATTTCCCCACTCCAGCCTCACAGGGCCTTCCTGGCCCCCCTGTGCCTCAGCTTCCCTGGGCAAAATCAGGGAGAACAACCTGTCCCCAGCACACACCCCCTAGAAGTGGAGCCCAGTTGCCCACAGCACATTCCAGTGTCTCTGCCATTATCCCAGGCTGGATCCTACAGTTTCCCTGGGCCCAGTTTGGAGGCTGCACTCCCACCCTGAGACAATCCCTTCCCAGCTGTCCTAACAGAGATGGAGGATAATATGGAATAACACTGGAGAAATGTGTTTCTCTTCACTCCTCCCCACCTTGACCCTGCATCACCCAGGATAACAATAAAGGGGAAATGAAAATGAAGTGTTTTGGGACAAAACCTGGGCCCCAGCTCAGGAGGTGGTGGGATGATGCCAGGCGATTCCCAGGTCTGGGGGCTGCCCCCAGCCTGTATCTCTGTGCCCTCTCCCCACTCCTTGTATCCCTTCTCCCTGTTCTTCCTCCAGCACACCCAGTGGGTGACACAAACCCTCTCATGGATTCTCCTGCCTGTGCACAGAGATGATCCCGGTGTCTGCAACTCAGGGTGACAGAAGGATGGGAAACCTCCCGGGGCCACGGGAGGACAGCGTGGGGAATCCAGGCCGGGCACCCCCGGACATGCCACGTGTGCAGGGGACTGGCTGCTGGGACCCCGCTGATGCTGGGGAGGAAAGCTCTCAGGGGCTGGGGGTGATCACCCCGCTGTTCTTTCTGTGGGTGGCACATGCCCTGGCATCCCCACCGTCACCCCGATGCATCCCACTTTCCCCTGTTGCTCTGGGTAGGAGGGTTTGCTTGTAAACAGCAGCCCCTGGGTAACACTTCTAATCCCTCTCTTGGCTATTATTCATCCCCAGCTAACCTTAAAGCCTCCCCCTTTTTCTCTGCGAGGCACCCCCAGAGCAGAGGAAATTCCTCAGCCCTGACGTGATGTGNCAGCCAGGTCAGGGACGCCCGGCCCGGGGGTGCCCGTCCCTGCTCGGGGCCGGCCGGGGCTGCGGGCGGAGCGCTGACGGGCGGGTCTCGTCCACAGGGAAGGAGAAAGAGCCGCTGGAGCAGCTGTACCGGGTGGGCCCGTTGCTGGGGAGCGGCGGCTTCGGCAGCGGTTTCTCGNGCGGCTCGGCTCGGCCCCAGCCGCCCCCTTCCCTGCCCCAACCTACCCGGGCCATTTCCCAACCCAGGTTTCCCTGTAGCATCTCACTCCCCCCTCCCTTCTTTTTTTTTTTTTTCCTCTTTCTTTCCCCAACCACCCTTTTCTGCTTTAGACATTGTAACCCGAGAGGCTGGAAATGCAGCTCCTTTCATCTTCCATTTCCCACATCCTGAGAGTCTGGGGAGAAGGAGCCCACCCAGATGATGGAATCCCAAATATGTGGCTCCTTCCACCTCCCCGATCCCCTCCGCCGCCCCCCGTGAGGCTCCATTCACAAAGCAGATTAGCCATGTTGCCGCCTCCCCGCACACCTCGCCCCAAAAAGCCCGCGAAAAAGCCAACATACAAAAAAAAAAGTCAATTATTAAGAAGAAATCCCCACGGCTGCTCCTCCCGGGGAGCAGGATGGGTCTCAGCATCTCCTGCCCCACTCTCGGGTCCCATCACCCTCCTAAACCGGGGGGAATTGGCACCCAAAGTCCTGGGACTGGGTGCTGGCTGAGATGGGTTTTGGGGTGCTGCAGCACTCCAGCCAGGACTTTTCTCCTCCCTGTCCTCGGGTGATTCCAGCCCCAGGATGTGGCATGTGGTTCCCAAGCTGCCACTGCTGGGGGTCTCAGCTGGGTCTGGGGGGACCCTGAGGATGAGGAGAGGAGGGAAAGCAGCACCCAGCCAGCACCCTGTGGCTGCACTGGCTCCCAGCATTGATGGCCCAAACCCAGGGGATCCCAGCCCTCCCCTCTCCTGGGGGAACACCGTGTACCCCGGGATCGGTCTCATCCTGCAGGGATGTCCATCACCTGCACTGCTGGGACACGGAGGAACGCACACACATTTCATGGCAGTTCCAAATGTGAGACCCCAGAGCACTTTTCCGTGGCCGTAGAGGTGACTTTGAGCAGGTGATGACACACTGGGGGTGTCCCAGAAGTGGCACGCACTGCCTGGGCGAGGGCAGCGCCCGCTTCCCGGCCGGTGCCACCCGGGATTGCTCACTGCGTGTAGGTGGGAGCATCCTTCCTTCCCGACTCTCCTCACCTCTCCCTTCTCCGGGTTCTCACTGCCAGGCTGGGACAAGCCCTGGGTGGGCAAAGGAGAGAGTGGGCATTGCTGAGATGTCCCAAATCCCCTTTTTCAGGCTCTATCAGGGGAGGTGGAGATAGCCGGGTGCCCGTCAGAGCACCGGGAAGAGATGAGGAAGGTTTCGGGCTTTCCCCGGGGACCCGCAGGTTGGTGCCGTGCTTCTCCCCACGCCCTGGGCTAGCCGGTTCCGCGGGCGACCGAGCCCGAGCCGAGGGAGCCACGGGCAGACTCAGCCAAGGTCACGCAATGACTCAAAGCTCCTGGTGGAAAACCACAGCCCTTGTGTGTCACGGCGTTCATGGCCCCGCATCCTCCCCTCCCTGCCCCAGCCACGGCCCCTCCGCCCGGGGATGCTCGTGGGGCCGATACGGGGCCGCGCTCCCGGCCTGGCATTGACCTTGCTGCTTTGTTTCAAGACATCAGTGGAAACCTGAATTATAACCCCTCACCCCAGGCGCTCCTAGGGAGCAAATCGCCTCTCTCTCCCCGCTGGGTATCGCCCTGGCCCTCCCCGTTTTCACCTATTTGCTAATTGTGCTGGCGGGGAAGGCGAGGGGGAGGAAATATAAAAAGTAAACTGCGAAAGCAACAGTGCAGCTCCAAGGGCCCAGCACAGCAATCAAGCGATAAAGCAGTAATTAAGCCTGATTATCATGCAAGGCAGCCCCGGTTAGACTGGAATGCCGCTGAAGAGCCTGAAAGCTGCCGGGATTGTTTGCTGGGCTCAGAACTGATCTTTTGATGTCTGCTGGGAGCTCCTCTCCCCCAGACCTGCCATCAGCACCATGTGCCACCCCAGGGTCCTGTTTCTCCCCGGGCATGGTCCTGGATGGATTTTTCCTCCTTGCAAGCCCTGTGGAGTCTCCTCTGGGCTGCAAACTGCACCCCGAGGGCTCATGTCAAGAGCTGGTGTTGCTCCAGGGATGGACAGGGGCAGCCCTGGCCAGGGCAGGACCTGCAGGACATCCCTGTGTCCATGCAAGGATGTACTCGTGGATGTGGGCTGTTCTCCTACACTCACCACCCTCGGCGGCTTTCATCCCAGGGGAAGAGGGCTGGGGAAAGAAGTGATCCCGAGGGATGAGGGCAAAGTGGGCAGCAACAGGATGGGGTTTGTTTCATTTCAGTTTGAATGTCTGACACATCCCGACGGCCTCGCCCGGGCTGGCAGGGGAAAGGGCAGTTCGTGGGATGGGCTGAGGGGAAGAGGTGAATCCTAGCCCTGGTTTGGGGTCATTTTGGGAACAGGAATGCGTCTGGGTGGGTTATTCTGGAAAGGGATGGATATGGCCGGGAAATGTGGCCGCCTCCCTGCTCCACGCGGCCGGGGCATGGAGCAGTGAGTTCCCCTCGCCTCCAAGGCAGGGGTTTGCCCCAATCCAGAGGGGACCCAACCCCTGTGCGCCAGCAGGAAGAGACGGCCGCTGACTCAGTCCCCGGGTAAACGAGCAGCTGGGCAGGTTTACGCACGAGGATGATTTTGGCCCCAGATCATCCCGGTTGCAAGACACGCTGCTCCCTCCGACGCTAATGAGCAGGTTTGGGCAGAGCTGCTTCTCCCGAGGAGTCAGGGACAGGCAGCCCCCGGGAAAGCCCGGCCGCTCCCGGCGAGCTCTGTTTGTCAACAGGTTTCCAGGGCAGCCCCTTCGGTGCCTTTCATCATCCTGGCAAAGAATTTGATAATGAGTTCGGGGCCAAATGCTAAGTCACCTCATCCCACGGCTGAGCAGCGACTGGCAGAACCAGTTGTCCCAAATATGCCCAGGCGTTGGGTGGGAATAAGGCAGGAGAAAGGCGCTGCCTGCCCCTCTGCCCCGCTCTAAGCTTGCATCACCTCAAATTGCAACAACAGTATATTAATTTTTTTTTAAAATAATATATTTTAAACAAAGAGGAATGGACGCGCTGTGTCAGATTCTCCACACTTTTCCCTAAATAAAAACGCCACTTTCTGAGTAAAACCGAAGGTAGATTTTTCAGTTTTTGGTTGTCTCAGCCCCTGAAAGAGGATGTATCACATTCTGGGTAAATCTAAAAGCGGCAGCGGTGGAGGCGAGTCCTTCCCGGCCGGTGCGAGGGCTGGGCCGCAGCTCCAAACCCCAATTTGGGGGGTGCATCTTGGTTGTATTTAATCCTTTTTCTTAATACTAAAGGGGATAGGATCTCACCAGCATTTCCAGTAAACCCCATTCGATTTCAAGCAATTCATCCCACAAGTATGTGTGGGATGCCAGCAACTCCTCGGTCTTGCTTAGGAGCAGGAGCCCAGATGGGCTTTGTCTGGAATAATTCAGCTCCCAGTGGCTGGAGCTCTTTGCTCTAAATGCTAATAGAGTGAGTAATCAGAGATCTCCATCCAGTAAATTATTTATCTTATCTCTGGAACTCGGGGAAGCATCTCAGCCAGCGACTTCTGCGGAAAAAAGAAGTCGGGGAAAAAAAAACCTAAAACCCAGGGATGTTAGTCAAGAGTCCCCAGCTGGAACGGCCACATGGCCGCTTTTTACTGGAAAGGGGAAAAGTTCAGGCACTGCTTGGCCCGTGGTGAAGCAACAGCGGGGTGAGACCGGGGGATGTCGAGCACCCGGGGCAGTTGCGATTCCCGGGGATGACAAGAAAGGGAAGAAGCAGCCAAAATCCGGCACTTCGGCCGGGGGCACCCGGGGGTGCCGGGGGTGCCGCGGGCACGGGCGGGCACCNACGCGTGGCTCGGGATCGCATCTCGCAGTGGGGCGAGCTGGTGAGTGACCGGAGCCAGCGGGGGAACCCGGGGCGTGACGGGCGGAGATGAGCCGAGACGCGGGAGGGTGGAAACCGGGACAGCGCGGGGGGAGCGGGTGTGGGGTCACCGGGGGACGCGGAGCATCCCTGGCCGGGGAATGCCCAGCCCCGATAGGGGCGGGCAGGAGGACACCGGGATGCCCAGGACCGGTGGGAGCGGGCAGGGAGACACCGGAGCATCCCCTGTGCGAGGGGGTGCCCAGGACCGGGGGGTGCGGGCAAGGGGACACCAGAGCTCGCCGCGGGCGAGGGTAGCTCAGCCCCGCTGATGGCAGCGTGGTTCCCCCGCAGCCCAGCGGCAGCCGTGTGCCTCTGGAGATCGTGCTTCTAAACAAGGTGGGCTCCGGCTTCCACGGCGTCATCCAGCTCCTGGACTGGTTCGAGCTCCCGGACAGCTTCGTGGTGGTGATGGAGCGTCCGGAGCCGTCGCAAGACCTCTTTGACTTCATCACGGAGCGGGGGTTCCTGCCGGAGGAGATGGCGCGGGGGCTGTTCCGTCAGGTGCTGGAGGCCGTGCGGCACTGCAACAACTGCGGCGTCCTGCACCGCGACATCAAGGACGAGAACATCCTCCTGGACCTGGCCACGGGCGAGCTCAAGCTCATCGACTTCGGCTCCGGCACCTTTCTCAAGGACACGCTCTACACGCAGTTTGACGGTGAGCCCACAGCCGGTGCCGGGCATTGCGCGGCCGGGCCGGGCTCCGGAGGTTTCCCCGTGGCGGGGGGGGACGGCATGAATTCTGCAGCCGCTGCCAAGTTGCTGTTTGGCACGGGGAGGATGTTGTGAAACAGGAGCCGGCTCCCGGCCCTGCTGACAGCCTCCGTCACCCAGCCTGGCTCGGGTTGGGGCGGGGGAAGCCAGCGTGACAAAAACACCCCGGGGAGGGGGGAGCAGAGGGGGTTTGCAAAACCCGAGCACCGGCCGGTTTGGCTCGCAGGTGCGGAAGGGCTGGGGCTGCTCCGCTCCCCTTGTTTGCCTTGGTTTATAATTTTTTTTTTTTGCCATTGCGGGGGGTGAAGGCGTGGTTTTTCCCCACCCGTGGGTGGGTTTTTTTCTCGCATGTAACGGCCGGGCCTTTCCCGGGCCCTGCTGCCCTCTTCTGGCACCGGCGCTTTGCTTTTACAACCCAAAGTTTGTAAACAAGAGTCACGTGCTGGCGGGAAGGCGGGCGGGTCACGCCGGGTGCCGGCGACGCCCAGGGATGCTCGGGCGAGGGGCTNGTTGCTCGTTTCTCTCCCCAGAGTGCCAACACCTCATCAAGTGGTGTTTGTCCATGCGCCCCTCGGACAGGCCGTCGTTGGAAGACATTTTCAACCATTCTTGGCTGCAGGACATTCACCTGGAACCAGCTGAGATCCACCTGCACAGTTTGATCCAGGAGCCTGACAAGTAACAGCTCCATGCAGCTCCTGGTCATAAGAAGCAAAGAAAACCAGACTTTTTCATCTTGACCATAGCACTGAGCAGGGATCCTCAGATGTGAACACGCACATCTTGTCCTGGAGCTGGGCTGGAGACCTGCTCTTCCAAGTTCTGGTAGCCACCATCCAAGCCAGCTGTCCTGGACTGCATCTGAATGACCTTGTCTCTTTAGAGATTTTGCCAGTAACGTTTTTGGACAGGTTTTGGTTCTGGTTTTGGAGGCTCTCAAGTGTCATCTTGACCTGCTGAATTGGGGACGGCGAGAGGATTGGAAACCTGATTGCAAGAAAAGCTTCAGTGGGGGAAAACTGTGGGGAGGGCAGGGCCTGTGGCCAAGTGGCTGTTCCTTCTCGCTGTCCCTTCTCGCTGTCCCCGTGCTCGTGTGCCTTCTGTTTGATCTGAGCTGTGCTGGAGGAAAGACTTGACTTTTCCTACAGTGCTGCTTTTCTGAGACTCGCCTGGGCCTATAGTTCCTTTTCCCTTTTCAAAAAGAAAACGGGTCAGAAGATGCTTGGGAACCAAGTGGGTTATGCCTCGCCTCCTGTGCCTCCATCCCACGTGGATTTTCTGGGGTTCTTTGCTTCTCTGTGCCCTCACGAATGCACAAACAATGCAAACCAACAGCTGTAAATGTGTACATAGTTCTACAGGAGCAAAGCTTGATGTACAGTTGTGAATAGTGATAACATTTTGCCTTTTTTCTCATTTCCAGTTTTTGTTTTTAATTTATTTTCATGAATTTGTTGTTTGTTTGTTTTTTAAAGAAAGAATTCTAGCCGCTAGGATAACTTATTTATTTATTTATAATTCATGTGGGTTTCCAGCCCATGCCTTGCTTCTACAGCTGCTGATCCCCCGGTTTTCCGTTTGGGTTTCCCTCTGTTTCTGTCCTGTGTCCATCCCCGGGCCCGTCGTGTTTCTGTCGGATGTCTGGCAGAGGTGTGGGGTGGCTGCTTCTCCCCAGCTGTCTCTGTACATAGTTCTGGGTGCTGTTCTTTCCTTGCCACGTGCAGATCTCAGTTTGCAGATGAGTTTGGGTTTTCTCCATGGGTGTCTTGTTTGGGGCTGGGGAGGGGGGAGCTGGCCCGGGCCATCCGCACTGTCCAGTCTGTACCTGTAACCAAGTGTGTAGCCGGCAGGTTTTGTTAATAGTTGATATTGTACAGGGGAATTGAGAAATCTTATTTTTTTTATGCGGTTTTAAATAAAAACAAAACACTTGATGTGATGGATCACATTCCTTTGTTGCGGGGCGGGATGAAGGATATGCTGTGAGTTGTGGGGTACCAGTGACCACAACATGGACCCTCCAGGGACCTTGTCTCCAGCCAGACTTGACTCCAAAGATCCCACCCCAGCATTAACTGGGACCAGCCGGTCAAAAGCACCACGGGGACAGCCAGATCCATCCCTCCACGGGGTGTTTCCAGAGCTGACTGCTCCTGGCAGCTCTCCTGGGAGAGATCAAAGAGGTGCTGAGCGCTTTTCGTTCCCATTCATCCGCAGGCTGGTGCGGAGCATGTGCTGGGGCTGCCGAGTAAACAAACATCAAAGCGACCTTTCGAAACGCCGGATGCTGTCAGCCAAATTCAATTTTGGTAAGGCAGATCCTGTTGCTCCGGCTCCGTTGGGTGTTGCATGCCAGGGGCTGGTGGGTGCAGGAAGCTGCCAGCGGGCTGTCCCCACCTCCAGCTCGGCCAACGCAGAGGAGCAGAGGAAGCTGATCTTCGGATTACGAGAAGTTGGTCGCTATCAGTCAGCAGCGGTCGAGTTTTTTACCCTCCAAACTGTCAAACCCCATTTCCAGCTCTGCGGCGCTTCAGGGATGTTTGTGTGTTTTCTTATCTTGGTTTGGGGTTTCTTTTTAATTAGTTTATATGTGTTGAATCTTGGAGCCCTGTTTCTGTGTGACCTCCTGGAGCAGTGGCTGCTGCGTGCACAGGGCTGTGTCCGCTCCAAGGAAGGGGCAGCTTTCCCTTTCTATAGGTGACTCTGCAAATCCCCAGGCCAGATCTGACACAACAGGACCCTCCTTTCCTTGGCTTGCTCCAGGGCTTTTTCCTTAATATCCCCATATCCAGTGAGGAGTCCCTTTCCCCAGCTCACTGCAGGCTCTCCTGTCCTGCTTTCTAAGCCATGGGACTGCCAGGAGGGAATGGGGGGTCCTGGAGCCACATCCCAGCCTCGTGGAGTGGCCTGGTATCACCTCTGCACCTCTGCCTTGGCAAAGAAAGCGTTAAGTTGGTTTGTTTGTTTTGCTTTTTTCTTTTTTTCTTGTTCTTTTTTTTCTTTTTCTACTTCACTCAGCTGCATCTTTCATCTCCTTGGGGCTGCTTGAAGCAGGAAGCGCAGCTCCAAACGCCGTCAAAGTTTAGGCCTATTTTGAGATGTGGTTTGTATTTACCCTCCTCTCTCTCTTTTCCCCTCAAGACAATCCAGGAAGCTGCTCTTACACGAACACAAACGTCCCCACCACACCTCCTGCTACCCCGTGGAGCCCCCGAGCCCCTCGGGTGGCCACTGTCCCCCCTGGCACCAGCAGAACGCTATCGCGGCCTCCCTGCGGGCTGGGCCCGGCCCACCCTTCCCGTAAGCGCTCGCCGACTGTTGCGGTGTTTCTTAGAAAACTGAGCAGAAAGGCTGAGCAGGTCCCTTGTGGAGCTGGGTGCTGATAGTCTTTGGCTTCCGCCTGTGGCTGGTGATTTTGTCACCCCCAGGCTTGTGCTGCAGGAGGGGGACAGAGCCGGCGTGTCCCCAGCAAGATCCTGCTGAGCCAGGGTTGGGTGTTGGATTGGGGTGTGTTTGATCCCCAGTGCACCAACATTCCTGAGCAGTAACACATTCCCAAGTCTGAGAGCCACCAGATTCGCGTCCCAGGCCTCTTTGGGAAAGGATCAGTGCGTGTTTGATTCCCTGTGCACCAGCCTTCCTGAGCAGTAACACCTTCACCAGGACAAGGGCCACCAGATTCATGTCCCAGATCTCTTCCACAGGGAAAGGACCATGGGAGACCTGATGGGAGACCAAAGATGGGGAGTTACAGCATCAGTTGCCTGTTGTGCCCTCCAGGCTGCGCATCACCGTTGCCCCCAGGGCCTGCAGGAAAGAAGAGTCCTTTTCACCCCTCATTTTTCCTCACTGGGGGAAAGTTTCTCACACTTTGGGGCCATCAGCTATGACAGGAGAGGATGAAAACACAGGAGTTATCCATTGGGAAGTGACTTGGAGGCAGCACTGCTCTCCCACCTCCCTTTCACAAATTTTTCTTGCTCCCCTGTGTCAGCAGGTGAAGCACCCACAATGCAGAAATTAAAAAAAACCCACCGAAGCAGGACCAGGAGGAGATTTCAGGCTGTTGGAACTCCAGTTCTGGGAGCACTGGAATCCCATGGATGACTGAGGTCTTTCAAAGGGCCAGCACTCATCACACCTGTGCCTTTCTGCAGACATCCATCCCCAGCTAAGGTGCTCGGTGGTGCAGGAAGGACCAGCCAGGGGAACCTGGAGCCACGGCAAAAGGGACATTTATGTTTTACATTTCCCTTTGTGGGCATGGGAGATGAGCAACAGCGAAACGTCTGCCACGGCTGGAGAAAGGCAGCTGAGCACCAAGGGGAAAAGTCACCTGGGGAGCAGGGGCTGGGCTCGCCACAGGGACCTGAAGAGCCAGAAACTCGGAGGTGGCACCTCACCACCTCCCTGTCCCAAGGAAAACACCCAGCTGCCCCCGAGGCGCTGTCTGAAACCCTTTGGCCTTCTTGGCACAGTGACTCACAGGAGCTATTTTCAACTCCTGCCTTAGGATGAGGTGAATTATCAGCACACCAGGTGTCCCAGGGCTCCAGCTCCCCGGGAATGAACCCTCGTGGCAGTCAGTCTCCGAGCGCTTTGCCAGCGGCCCGTGTGGCAATAGCATCATCTCCATGTGGGGAAACTGAGGCACAGTGACCCAACTCGCTGGAGATCTTTTTGTGGTGGAGCCTGGGCTCACCTGCTTTCCCCTGACCTCTTTCCTCAGGCTGAGATTTGCTGCAGGAGCTCCCAGCTTTAATCTCCCGATGTCCCCATGTCCCCCGGGTAGGGGATTGAATCCTGCAGGAGCTGAGACCAAAGCCCTGCCCCCTCTCACTGTGAACCTGGGGTAAACTTGTCCCTTTCCAGGCCTCCTGCGAGACCCCCCCACCGTGCTGGGACAGCGAAGGGGGCCAGGTGCTGGTTTCAGGCACCTGCAGCCCCACTCAAGACCAGAATCTCATGTTTTGGGGCTTGCAGTGACTGTTCCAAGAGCAGATCTGCAGTAACCCTGCCTCCGTGACACATCGAAACTGCATCACTCAGACTGCAAGTTGGTGGGGGTTTTAAAGAGGAAAAAACACTGTATTCACCATAAAAAAACCCCAAACCAACCGCAAAACCTTTCCAGCGTGTAAAGTTGAGTCAAATTTAGCAGCTTCAGCTAGAGAAACATATTTTGAAAGCTGTAATGGGAGTGTTTCTTTCATCCCTTTCCAAACATTTGGTCCCCTACCTCCAGGGTAATATTTTTGTGTCTTTACTCACTGGGTTTATTACAGTTAGGCGGGGGTTAAGCAACCCCAAAAAAATGAAACAACAGCCCCTGTTACAAACAGCAGCAGCCACTTCAGCGGCCCTCAAATACCACAGAGGCACGTGTGTGAATGCGAGGGGCGAGCGGGTGTCGGGATGGAGATCTCACCCGCTGAGAAAGCTGTGAGAAAAACAGAAGCGGCAAAATGTCACTTTGGGTCACCCAAAATTCTTCATCTCTCTCCCTGAAATGGGCAGGCAGGGCTGGGGCCCTCGCATCAGAACCAGCCCCAAGGGAATCCAGCCGTGCTCTGCCAAGCGTGCAGCACGGATGTGCCGTGGCAGCCCTAATCTCAGTGCCAGGCTACTCCGTGTAGTAGATTGCTCCCCGTACGGTGCACACGCTCGCAGGGGTGCACGCACATGCCCGGGTGGGTGGAGATCTCCCCCAAAGCGCACAGATTTGGCTCCACTTGGCCCAGTTCGGCTCCTGCCCTCGTTAATCAACACCTGACGTAATCAAGGTGCAATTGTGAATGCCAAGGACTTGGATCTCATCCTTTCCCCACCCTCCGGGTGGGTTTTCTCACCTTTCGGGAGCGGAGCAGGATGTGGGCAGAGCAGACAATGAGCCCCCTACTCTCGCCAGGGCGGAGGGGTCACTCCTTTGTTGCTCCAGCAGAGTGTTTCCAAACAAAAGCTTGATAAAGCCAACACGTGAAGCAAGAGAAGATGATGTGTGAATTGCCATGGAAAAGCGGGAGGGAAAACTCCAGGAAGGATCCAGCCCTGAGGCTGGGGAGGAACAGCAAAGCCAGCCCAGCCCGCCTGCAAGGAGGGGACGGCAGGATCCGAAGGAGCTCTGCAGGGATTCGCAGATGCTAAAAGTGACTCTGGGACAGACGGACGGGCTGTCCGTGCTCAGCCCCCACTCCCGCTCCCGCGGGGAATGGTTTCCATTTGCCAGAGTTTGCAGCCGTGTTACGGGATGAGGGGATTTGTGATAACATTGTTGGATGTGTTATACATGATAAATATCCCAGAGGTTTTGAACTCCGGGTGGAAGGAGCGGCGCCTCCACCCAGCTCCTTCCTGGAAACTCTGCTAGTCCAACACAGCCCTTCTGACCAGGAGGGCAGTGCTCTCCCTGCAGCTGGGTACCCTAAAATCTGCTTTTTTTGCCAGCTCTGAAGTTTCTTTTCTCCGCTTAAGCTTCGGGATGGGAAAGGGAACTGATTCTTCTCTATCGAGTTTCATTCTCGTTCAGAATCGAAAGCTGCTGGAGATACTGGGCTCGTTGTCAGAGATCTCGCCCTGCCCCCCGAAATATCTCCCCGTACCCTGGGAGCAGGTGATGGAGAGGGAGAGAGCAAAAAGCGCTGGGTCAGGGAAAGCCGGCAGGTGCCGGTGCCGCTGCTGAGGCGCCGCGACGAGCCCGTGCCGCCCTCTGCTGTCAGTCCCAGTCTCCCCGAACAGGCGGGTTTGCAGAAATTCCCCTCATTTTGAATATTTGTTCCTTTTAAAAAGTGCTTCCAGCCCTCCCCTGTCCTGAAAGGCTTCTTCTCCCCTAAGGCTCGGCCGACCTGGCCGCGGGCAAGGCGAACTTTGTGTTCAGGAAAGGACTGGACTCAGTTCAGTGCTCTGGTGTAGTTGTCAAGGTGGGGAACAGTCAAAGGCTGGACTGGATGATCCCAGGGGTCTTTTCCAACCTAAATAATTCTGTGGTTGAATTCACTTGTGGGACATTCCTCTACACCCAAAGTGCAGGTGAGGCCACCGGGCTCTGGAAGTTCCCCCTTGGCTTGGGGAGACGGGATTAATTCTTCATCCACTGCCAAGTTGCTGTTTGGCAAGCGATGGATGTTGTGAAACAGGAGCTCCTGGCTCTGCTGACGGTCTCCGTCACCTACACTGGCTCTGGCGGGGGCTGGAGCTGGAGCCAGCGTGACAAAAACACCCTTGAAGGGGCAGCAGAGGTGGGTTCAGAACCTGGGCTCTGTCCGGTTTCATTTGCAAGCATAAAAGGAGCACATTTGCTCCTCTCCCCTTGTTTGCCCTGGCTTATGGTTGGGGTTTTTGGCCAGTGAAAGGGAGGATAAACACAGGTTTTCCCCACCCGTGGGTGGGTTTTTTCCTTGCATGTAAAGTCCAGGCCTTCCCCAGGTTGCATTGCCCTTTTCCAGCACTGTGAGCTTCATTTCACACCCCAGAGTTCGTAAACAAGACCCAGGGGCAGGAGAGAAGGCAGCAGGTCCTGCCATGTGCCCCGGGGCAACTCCTGCATCCCCAGGGATGCCCAGGCAAGGGTCTGCAGCTGCAGCATCCGCCCGATGAGCTCCTGTGTGCCGCAGG
>VZRS01003581.1:247001-282053 GCA_013398055.1 Ifrita kowaldi | reverse complement strand
ATCCCTCCATCCATCCCTCCCTTGGCTCTCAGAGCAGCCTGGGCCATGGCACCCCGACCCAGCACAACACCTCAGGACATTGAATTATTCTCCTCTGAATTCACAAATGAGACTCCTTGTGCCCCTCCTGGGGAGTTTCTGCTCTCCCATCACTGCTAAGCCACGCTCCCATCAGCCAGTGAAGAGGATGGCAGCAATCACATCCCTCTGCCCTTCTCTGAGGCTTCCCAGCCAGGGTTTGTGATGATGTTGGGGGATAAAGATTCAGACCACCCACCCCAAACATCCCATTAGGACAAGCATTTTATCAGCAGCTTAAACTCCAGCTTATGTCATGGAGACAGCATTTTTAGCTTTGCCTCCCTGAGCACAACAGTCCCAAAGGAGCCTATAAAACGTGACAGGCACAAAATCACCAGCAAGAGCAGCTGCTCTGAAAAAGAGCTCAGGGTTGGCAAATGCCACATCTGGCCCTAAGAGAGACTTGGGAAGCAAACCTGAAAAAAGGGAGGGCTGTGGAAGGGTGAGGAAGACTGGTGACAACAAAACAGAGCCAGAGGAGCTGTAAGGGATCACGATGGGCCCAGAGAGCATCCTGGGGCTGCCCCTCAGCGATGAGGGTGTTGAGAGAACCAGTGTGTTGATGCTTTCCAAGATTTCTTCTCAGAGCTCTCTACAAAGAAAATGTGAAGCTTTGAACCCACCTCCATTCGAGTTTCAGCCCATTTCAGTAAAGGTGCATTTTCACTGCACCAAGCTCCACTGCTGTGGATGCTCTCAGCTGACATTTCATTCCAATACAGCTGCTCTGGGAGCAACTGACTTAAGCCTAAATTATTACCAGACTGATCTCAACTGTGTGAAGAGTTCCCATACCAAGCTGAGCTTTGGTTTAACCAAACTGGGCTTCAGATGTAGGTGACACTGAGCACAGGCCTGACGCTGCTGAGGGCCTTGACAAAACTGAAGCCTGGGACTGGTTTTTCGAGAGGGAATCATTAACAGTGCACCAGCAGAAGTATTTAACCAGGTCTCCTGTTGCCCAATATCTTTATTAATGACCTGAAAACTAGGCTGCAGACTGAAACAAAGTTTGCAGATGAAAAGAACCTTATTTAGGTTAATTACAAATGGCAAAGTCTTGGGAATTTCTGAGCCACCTAGCCAAGCAGAAGGGAACATCAGAGCAGGAGAAGCCTTGTGCTGACAAACCCAGACCACTCCATGCAGGAAGGAGGGGTCTGAAATCCTTCTAGACTTTACCAGGGGGTAAATTCTCTGAGCAGTGAGTGGTAAGACCAACAACCATGTCAGCTGCCCCATGCAGACCTCCACTAAAAGCACGGCAATATCAAAATGATAGAGAGCAAAAATACAGGTCAGAAGAGAACATAGAAAATCCTGTAATGCTGTTATCCAAACTGTCAGCACACACTTGGCTCCAGGTGCTGAATTCAGTTCCACTCCCCCCTTCTCAGCAGAGAGAGATGAGAAAACAAGGGAAGAAAGATGGGAAACCAAAGCCCTGGGGCAAGAAAGGACATTTGAAACACGGAGGTGTTTCATGGGAGAAAAAAAGGAAAAGGCCTTGTTTTCTCCAAAAAGGAAGTGGCAGAGACCTATGACAACATATAAAATCATTAATTTTGGCAAATCATTTGAGGCAGGGATGCAAGTCCCCAGCATGGGGGCTATTCCTGGGAAAGGGTGGCATGAGGAGTTGGTGGGACTCCCAGCCCCCTGGGAAAAACTGCTCTAATCTTGCCCCAAATGGGCTCATTTAGAAACTGTTGAGGTCCCCACATGTGAAATCCAGATAATTGTGCTTATCTCCAGCATAGCAATGAATCACTTCATGATGCTCCTGCGAGGAGCAAAGCCCACAAGTTCACTGAGAGGAGAATCCCCCTGTCCTGCCACTTCAGCCTTCTGTCTCCAGTTTTGTAATGCAGATGCAGCTCCCACTCAGGGCTGGGTCAGAGCCACGATTCATAGTGAAACAAATCAGGGCTCAGTACACTGAAAGCAGAATTTCAGGCTAAAAAAATGCTTACATATCTTGAAGCAGAAGGTTATACTTATAGGAAAACAAAAGGGGACAAATTCACCTCTGGCTTTAGATTTCTCTCTATGAGCAGTTTCGCTCCGCCCACCAAAACAACCAAAAAAACCCCACAATGTTTTCAAGACAGTTTCATTTCAGAGCACTAAAATCACATTCTGAGCCAAGAGGCGTGAGAAACTCAAAAGCACCATAAAACCATCCCTGCTTCGGGTTGTTTTGGGGGTCTTTGTTACCACAGCGGTTTCCTGAGCTTCAAGGAGACAAAGCTCTTTCTTCCCACTGAGTGATGGTGTCCCTCACGCAGGGGAGCAAAGCCTAACTAGGAGGGAGAAGACAAGATCCAGGTGCCCAGCAGGCAGACATGAAATCCCACCACGAGATCCAGCCTCCTGGTGCTCAGCACCGTCTGCTTCCCCCATCCCAGGTGGGGTGATAGAAAATGGAGCAGCACATGGTGGTACCACAGAATCCCAGAATGGAATGGTTGGAAGGGACCTTAAAGCTCAACTTGTTCCACCCCCTGCTATGGGCAGGGACACCTTCCACTGTCCCAGGTTGCTCCAAGCCCCGTCCAACCTGGCCAGTGGTCCTTGGAGACCCGGGAGCTGCTGGGCCAAGGTAACTGTGGTTGCACCAGCAGCGCTCAGGCAGGTTCACTCAACATGGCAGGGTGAGGAGCGAGAGCTGGGCCATGGCAAAGAGAGAGAATGCAAGGCAAAAATCCAGGGTTTAAATGGTTTGGCCAGGTTTCCTCGCTCTCCTTCCCATAAAGACAGGCTGAGAGTTGGGGATTTTCAGCCTGGACAAGATTCTGGGGAGACCTCAGAGCCCCTTCCAGAGCCTAAAGGGGCTCCAAGAGAGCTGGAGAGGGACTTTGGACAATGGCCTGGAGGGACAGGACACAGGGAATGGCTTCCCACTGCCAGAAGACAGGGGTGGATGGGATACTGGGGAGGAATTGTTCCCTGTGAGGGTGGGCAGGCCCTGGCACAGGGTGCCCAGAGAAGCTGTGGCTGCCCCTGGATCCCTGGAAGTGTCCAAGGCCAGGTTGGATGAGGTTTGGAGCAGCCTGGGACAGTGGAAGGTGTCCCTGCCCATGGCAGGGGATTAAAACAAGATCTTTAAGGTCTCTTCCAACCCAAAGCATGCCAGGACTTCCCCAAACAGGACAGCTCTTCCAGCATCACCCAAACACCTCGCACCAAACCAGCCCAGCTGCGCTTCCCACACATGATTCCAGCAAAAACAAGGGGCAGGAGGAAATGAGCAGAACAACCCAGTCCCACAGAGCCAAGNGCTGCGCTTCCCACACATGATTCCAGCAAAAACAAGGGGCAGGAGGAAATGAGCAGAACAACCCAGTCCCACAGAGCCAAGGCTGCTGGTTGCTGCTGGTTGCTGCTGGTTGCAGGCTGTGCAGGCAAACCCTTCCCCTGCACCCTGCAGTTGCAGCAGGCTCCTGCCAGCTCCGTGTCCAACTTTCCACCAGGCAGCAACCTGAGTATTTTTAACAGACTCTTCTGTTTGAAGCTTAAATTTGCAAAACCCAACAAAAACAACGGCAACCACAAAAGAAATAACAAAGCACCAGCACCCCGAGGAAGCAGCCTGGAGCTCAGAGACTGCTCAGCTCCACAGCAGGTGAAAGCAAAGCCCATGTTTCCAAAAAAACCCAAACCAGCCTCCTGTCATTCAAACGGTATTTGAGAGTGAATGAGCTGCCAACCAATCAACTCCCCGTCAGGATTCAAAGAACAGTATATCCAAACCTCAGGGCTGCGGCCAAGAATGTATTTGCAATGCAGGAACACTACAGCAGCAGCAGCAGAAGCCGTTTGCAAGAGTAAATGAGGTTATTTTGGCAGCAGAGCGGATGTAGCAAACAAGCCACTTTAACTGAATATGGTAAACAGAGATGGAGTGATTATAGGAAGAATGAATGTAATCGGGTTCCGAGTTGCTCTGAATTGCCTCGACTGACCACAATATCTGATAAAACCAATGGAAAAAGTTCTGGTTTCCTCTTGCATATAATTGATTATCTTACTGAGATCTACTGGTTTATATACACACACACACACACACACTGTCAGCCCTCTGAAATTCAGTTACTTGGTGGTGCTGCCAGAAATAACCCAGAGCAGGAGCAGTTACATGGTATTTATTTTTATCTGGGGTCACAAACTCCAGAAGTGAGAAAGGATGCAAAGCCCTCTCCCAAAATAAGCACCTGGGAGGTTTGCCTTGAGGAGCTGAGGTGTAACTGCTCTGATCCACGCTCAGCCAGCACCGCTCCTTGCTCGCTTCTCAGACAGGGATGGGGGAACGTGCTGAGTGCCATTACCCAGATCTACCTCAGGGCTCTCTTCCTTGACAAAGAAATGCTGGCTTTGATTTATAAATAAAAAGATGGAAACGTGCCTTTGGAATTTGCCCAGTGCCGTGAGTGGGCAAATCAAGATGATGGAACAGCCCTGTGCCTGGAGAAGGATGTGGGATACAACCAGGGTGAGCAGTGATTTGGGATGGAGAGGGGACAGGAGCAAGGGGCCCTGCTCTGTCCTGCCTGTTAGATTCCTCTCACGCAGCTGCCTCAGGCCAGAGGAGTTTTGCAAAGACCAGTTTGGATTTTTGCAGCATCCCATGGCTGCTATCACCTCCTGCCCCAGCCACACCCGGCATCTCTTCGCCCTGGCTTCTGCCAGAAGTTACTAAAGAACAAAAACCAAACAAAAACAAGCAGAAGAAAACCCAAGGGGACCTGCAAGCTCTTCTTGCTGTGGTGGCAGTGAATCCTGAAACAAAAATGTGCCAAAAAGTCGGGCAGTACGTGGCTGGGGCTCGGCAGGGTGCCGGGAAGCACGGCGAGCTCGCCTGCCGACAGCGGGAAGGAGCCAAATATCCACAAACAAGTTTCCTGTCTGAAATTAATTTACTTACTGAAACAGCACTCAGCAAAACCTGTGATTAATGTTTTCCTCCCCAGGCTCCTAACATGACAAAACAATAATTAATGAAATATGAAACTGAGCCTGAGTTAGTGTAAAAATATTATTGTTTCTTTTATCTTCCCTTCTCTTTATCCCTCCCAGTGGTGGGAGACACCGAGCCCTGTGCTCTGCTTTCCAGGATGATGCTCTGCACTGGCAGGAACATGGGGCTGATTTCTTGGCACCTGTCCCTGGTTACCTGGCACCCTGCTCGACAGAGGAAATCCAACTGGGAGCTCAGGAGGAGGGTGCAGGGAAAGGTGTAGGGGAAGCAGCACGGTGGTGAGCGAGTCTGTTCCTTTTGGGCATGTCCATCCCTGTGGGACAGTGACTAAATGCAATACAACAACTGGAAGGCAGCTGGAGGATTCAATCCTAAATGCCCCGTGCTGTGTTATTTTGCCCAGTGTTTCCAATACCCACCTTCCTTTAATCTATTCCCAGCTAAGGCACAGCACTCCCTGGCCCTGCTCGGGTCTCACGCTGCCTCCATCCCAAAAGCATTCACAGGCAAGCAGCCTGTGGTTTTTGAGGGATCACTCACAGCTGGAATAAACCAGCAGAAGAGGGTTTGAAATAACAGCTTTAGCAGCACAAAAACTTCCCTCTGGAAAGCTGAGTGGGGACATGCAGGGAGAGGGTGCCAGCCCCAGGAGAGGGTGGTGGCAAGGTGCCCACAGCCATGATGGATGGCAAGGCTGGGATGCTTTGTTCAAAAGCCATCCTTTGTCCTTCTCAAGGCACAGACACCTTCCATCAAATCTTGTTGCTCCAAGCCCCATCCAACCTGGCCTTGGACACTTCCAGGGATCCAGGGGCAGCCACAGCTTCTCTGTGCACCCTGTGCCAGGGCCTCCCCACACTCTGTGTAAAGAACTTCCTTATATCTAATCTGAATCTCTCCTCTTTTAAATCTAAATATCTCAGTATAATATAATCTAAATACAAGGTCACCTTGAATCCTGTTTACAGAGCAACTATTTCAATAAAGCAATTAAGTCTTCCAGTGGACTTGGTCAAATTTTCATTTTTGTCTGCATCTCTAAAGCACAAATGGATTGCATTCCTACAATGAGAGAACACTGTAAGTGAGGCTGAGTTAAAATACTGTGGAAATTACACATATGCTGTACACACACACAAATTCACACTCACACTAGGTATTATATACTTCTATATTTATATCCACACATAGAGATAACACCAGAGCCCCACATATGTATGTACATGCCTATGAACATTGAGACTGGGGGCTCAATTTGCTCCCTCGGTGCTGCACCAGCCTGGCTGGTACAGGGCTGGGAAACCAGGAGCTGTGGGACCAGGTGGGTGCTGCTCTGCAGCCTCCTGCACCCCACAACAACCCCTGACTCCCCACAGCCACAGGCACCCAACTGTAAAACCACAAACCCCAGCTCGAAGGCAGCAGAGCAGAGCCCACTGCGTGGGAGTCAGCTCCAGAACCAGGGAAAGGGGAACTCTTAGGGATAATAAACCACATTTTTGAGAGTCTTACAACTCCTCTTTTTTCCCCCCCTCGTAGTGGTTTGGGACAAGCCCAGCCCAGCCTGGCTCACACAAATAAAGCACCTGCTGATGCAGGCTGTGTGAGGCAGGGGACATGTCACCGTGACGCCTCGTAGCTCCACTAATGCCTCCAAGATCAATGGCATGGAAGATGAAGAAGAAAGTGATTTAATTTTCAGATCAACGGATTACACAAGTACACAAAGTATTCCCTGTCAAATAAACGTGTTACCTTGATTCCTTCCATCCTTCAGCTGAGGGAGCAGTGCAGTGCTGTTGCATTGCCCGTTTTTCATTCCTGCACTCCTTCTGAGAGCCTGGAGTGTGGAAGGCTCCACCAGACTTTTATTTTATGTAGAAAAGACACAAAGCTGAAGGAATATTTCCCTTGTTAGTAGGGCACTTTGGTTGCCCTGATAAATAATCGCCCAGATCTGCAAAACGCTCAGAGCACGAAGCAAGAGGAAGACTACAAACTTTAAAAAACTGAACCCCATAGCAGCTAAATCTTGACATGTGGGTGGCAGGAACCATAAGGAGCAAACCCAGAAATGAGATGGACATAGAAAAAAAGTGGAACTAGGGCAAGACTACAGTGGAGAGCCCAGGAGAAGAGCTGGGCGATGAGCTGGAGGCAAGGCTTCACTCCCTGCCCTTCACAGGACCTGCTCTAACTCACCTGCAGGATGGGGAGCAGCCAGGTGAGGAACAGAGTTTCCCACCACTCTGAGCTTCTGCTCATCATCTGAGAGCTTTTTGTAAGCCTCATCCAGGAACTGATTCAGTGTGAAAACATCAGGTTCAGCACCCAACCCTTCCAGTCAGCACCAGCTTCTACTCAGCATTGGGTTGGGAGATTTTTCGAGGTTGGTAATTAAAGCTCACTTAAAAGAGTTTCCTCCATCCTCAAGAGCCTCATGATTTACTGTAGCTCCTACTTGAACTCATACATGTCTTGTATTTCCAGACATTAGGTAATGAGGTTTTTGTGGTCCACGGAGCTTTCTCACTGATCCTCTGAGTTTGCAGCCAACAGCAATGACTACACACACAAACACTGAGAGAAAAGTTTTCAGGATTTTCCATTAGAACCTTCAAAAAACTGTCATATCACACACAAACCTTACCCCAATCTATCTTAACATCGAAGGTTGGAATGATGCAGGCACAACAGGTTGATGTTCTGGTGGACTCCAGTTGTATGAACTGTGTTGGCCTCCTTTCCCACACCACTGATGATTAAATCTGACAGAGATGTGGCACCAAACCCCAGGAGGTGATGGGCTACCCAAAGTGCCTGTTGAAGGTCACAAGGAGCTGGGAAGAAGCATTTCACAGGATTCCTCTCCTGCAGCACAACTCCAGTGCCTGACAGGAGCATTGTTCCGGTGTGGACTCACAAGGAAGAACAGGAACTCATCTATTCCACTTCCAGCTACAGCTGCTTCTTCTCAGAGACGATCCAATTCTTGAGAAAAGCCTGTAAAACTCAAACCTTTCCTCAAGTTTGCCAGGTGACAAAAGAGGAGACCACAGACACAAAAATGCAGAGTGACACTCCCAAGTATCTGTTGATGCCAAAGGCTGGAACCCAGCTTGGCCAACCCTCCATGCACAGAGAACACTTGGTTCCCACAGATTTCTTCACAAACCCCTGGAAAGTGGAATCTGATGTAGGAGATAACCAGGCTGATTTGGCCCTGCTGAAATTGCACTGAACTTCCTGCATCTGGACCCAGGGCACTGGAATCCAGCAGGGAACAGGCCCCACAGCACACAGCTCGAGCTCCTTCATCTTTTTGCTGGGAATAGGAAGGATCTAGTTTCTGAAAGTATTAAAAGTTCAAGCTCTGCTCAGGCCAGGAAGCACAATCAGAGCTCCTAATATCTAGGAAGGAGCTTGGAATCAAAGGGATTTCCTAAAGCGTGGTCTCAACAAACACAAAACCTCCACGGACAAGGACGAGGAGTCAGTTTACAGAATTATCATAGAATGGTTTGGGCTGGAAAGGACCTTAAATATCATCTCATTCCAACCATGCCATGGACAGAGACACCTTTCACTAGACCAGGTTGCTCCGAGCCTTGTCCCACCTGGCCTTGGACACTTCCAAGGATGGAACCAACATCCTTGAGGAACCACCAGGCCCACGGTGCCTCACCTTGCACTGACTGCTCTCCAGTGCTCCCTTTCAGCTGGGTAAAGCAGCTGTTACTCTTTCTTTTCCTTACCTATTTATTGAAACGAAGCCTCTCCCCCATCTCTCTGCTGGAGCAAGACCCAAGCTCATGGAGATTTGGTGACAGTGGGAACGTGGTGTCTGTGCCACCCCAGCTGTGATGGCTCTAACCAGTATGGCTGGTGTCAGGTGATAAATCAGATGCCCTTTAACTCCCCAGCTGAGCTCTGCACACACCACAGCACTGGAAGCACAAGCTACAACCAATATTTTTACTGACAGGTGATAAATCACATGCCCTTTAACTTGTGTGCACCAGTTGCAAATTTAGTTAATTAGAAATTCACACTGACTCCTTCCCAAGTATTATTTCCTGCGTGATTTACATGGGCTGTTGTTGTTGGAATGCTTGCTGGGATTAAGGCTCTTGGAAGCCAAGGGAGCACGGAGCACAGATCTTTGCTGCAGAGCACCACGACCTCTAGTGCTGTGCAGCCTGGAGAAATTATTGGCAACAGGAAGAGCAGCAGCAGTGAAGAGGGACCAGAATGTTTTATGGAGATTGGATGGGAATGTGGGTCCCTGCCAGCACAAGCAGCAGGTATGGCTTGCACGTGAAAACCCTGGGCTACCACTGGGAGCCTTCCCTGAAAACACAAAAAAGAGCAGGAAAGTCTTTCTCAAGCCTGTAGAATTCTGCATTTTCACACATTGCACTGCAAATAGATACAAAAGGCTCTTTTTTAACTGCCTCTGGAGGTTTCTGCTCACCCCAGGGCAGCCTCTCGGAGCAGCACTGTGACACCCAGCAAGTCCCAGTGCTCTCCCATGGGATCAGGGAAGGATTTCTGGCCAGTGCCCACCACGCTGGGAGCTGGTGAGGGAGACAGCCACCCACACTCCAGCCACGCTGCTTGCCACCAGAATTTGTTATTCTTGTTATTTTGGCAAATTAAACCAACACTCGTCTCCAACTATTTTGTCCGTATTTCTCTACGGACACTTTCATGCCACGGATAATATTTTCGGCTCTGCTGCAAAAGGGCATTTGTTAAAATATTCCATGGCTGCAGAAGACTCATAACAGATTCAGAAACCCAGTGATAATCATAATAATTTTTTAGCACTTGTCTGCCAGACAGAATTATCAGCAAAAGCAGGGCCCTGTTATCTGCAGGAGCGGTATATGATACGCTCATTTCTTTCCCCCCTCCCTCTATAAACTTCAATTATTAATGATGGAAATTTTCCCTTTCCTATTCTTCCCTTGGTGGGAAAAACAGCCATTACTGACATTTGCCGATTTAATCTAATCCTCCTCATCTGCATATAGACGAGGCTCTGTTTGACTCTGCCTATTGATCCAGCCAGGAAAAGGGACTCTATAACTTAATCTGATGTCAAAGGCTGATGTGTCCTGTAGGAAATCGGTGCTGTAGATCTCCCTGCTATAAATATGTCACCAGAATTAACTGGAAGCACTAATAGGTCACTCAATGAGCTCCATGGTGCACACAGGGCACACCGAGGCTGCTGTCTCGCTCCTTGTGATTGATGACACCAAAAATTAGCCAGAACAGAGGGTTGTCAGCCAGCCAGGGGACAAGGGACTCGCTGACATGCTTTGTTCTCCTGCATGTGCTGGGTCCCAGCCCAGCCCTGTCACTTCTGAAACATTTAACACATTTTACATGAAAAGAAAAAAAAAAAATCTCTACTACAAGGATAAAACAATAGAAAATAAGTAGGATCTCTTCCAGCTCTTTTTTCCTGCAGTTTGTCCCACTGCAGCACTGCCTTTAGTGAGCAAATAGAGCCAAGAGAGAAATTCTGGTGTCCGAAAAGAGGCAAAGAACCACATGGGGGATGGCAGGGATGGCATCAGGACCTGGAAATGCAGCTCTGCATGCTCAGGGGATCAAAGTGATCCCAGCTTGCTCGCTCTGGGCTGGTTTCTGCACACCAGGCTCCAGCCAAAACACCCCAGGCTCAGGAAAAAGCCCTCCCTGCTCATCTGTGTGCCTTCTTCACTCGCAGTTTATCATATAATTGTGGAAAGGGTTTGGGTTGGAAGAGACCTTAAAGGTCACCCCATTCCACCCCCTGCCACGGGCAGGGGCACCTCCCACTATCCCAGGTTGCTCCAAGGCACACTGGCCTGTCCCAGATGAAAACCACCCATGCCAGGGATGGACAAGGATGGACCATGAGCCCCTCAGCATCAGGACTAATGACAGAGAAAATTAAACAGCAGTCGACTTCTGAGGGATAGCTCAGGTGGTCTTGCTCTCACTGGCACCCTGAAAAGCAGCAGGTTTTGTCCCAAAAACGTTCACATTTCTCCTGGGGATGGAGGGCAGGACCACTGGGCTCACACAGAGAGCTGCCAACTTCCTTTACACGTGAATGGGCCTCACACATGAATAAAGCCCTGGAAAAGCATCTGACCCAGCCCTGATCAGCTCCCCGTGCATGTGGAGCAGCCTGGAATGTTCTCCCCATCCAGCTACAGTTTTGTTCTCCGGCCAAGAGGCAGCTTGGACCAAATTGTCCTTATTGTCCTGTACCGAAGGAGCCGAGACAGTGCCACTTGGTGTGTCACCAGGGATGCAGCAGGAGAGGCTGCTCTCCACAGGCACACACGATCCCACATGTCTGGGTGGAGTCACAAGATCGATCCATCTCCACTTATCTTCACAGATCTCCAAGCCAACCAGAAAACCTCAGAGAGTCCACAGGACTGCCGTGTCCAAAGCCAGTGCGATGCTTCCAGCACGCCTGGATGAGAAGGGCTCTTTTCCAGGGTTGTTTTTATGGCTGTAAATTATTTATGCTGGGTGCCTGCAAAATGGTGATGCTAAATACATCACTTCTCCAGCCAGCTGAGTGCAAAGTTGTCTCCAGAGGGGACCTTTCAGGACTTCTTCAGCTCATCAGCTGAGCCTCCTTGTGAAAAGTAAACAAACCCAAGACAGATTCAAGAAACATCAGAGGACAAAATTTGTTCAGATTTAAAACCAGACCTGAAACAGTCAGCTGGAACAGTGAACAAACCAAAACAGAATCCAGACTTGAATTTATTGGAATCTCACCCATTTTCTTAGACTCACAGACTGGTTTGGGTTGGAAGAGACCTCAAAGCTCATCTGGTTCCACCCCCCTGCCATGGCAGGGACACCTCCCACTAGACCAGGTTGCTCCAAGTCCTGTCCAACCCGGCTTTGAACAATTCCAAGGATGGGGCAGCCACAGCTGCTCTGACCAACCTGTGCCAGGGCTAACATCTAATCTAAATCTCTCCTCTTTTAGTTTAAAACCACTCCCCTGCTCTCCTCTGGCAATCCATCATCCCTAATACGAGGGGCGGGGGTTATCCTCGGCGCTGCAGTTAATGTGGGAGCCAGGTGTTCCCTAATCCCCGACCACAGAGAATATTATAATTGTTAGCACTGTAAGGAGCACAGGCGCTTTTACCAGGCAGAGAACATTAACAGGCTCACCCCAAGCAGGGGAGCAGGCAGCATTTCCAAACAGCAACTGGATTCGTCCTCATTATTTACCTGAGCAGATGTTCGCTGTGATACTTCCCGAATCCTGGAGCTGGATGTTTGTCAGCGTTAATGGGATTTCCAGGAGCTAGTTTGCTTTAGGAGCTCGTTTCCTCATTCAAATTGTAACCATCACCATTTTCTGGTGTGTGTTGCCTCTTTTGCTCGTGATTATCTTCCTGGGTTTTCACTTTTCCCTGGGTCACTGAGTGCAGATCCATTCTAATTACTGTCATTTTAGCTATTGTGCTGCACGCCGTCACACCAGGAGCTGGGCTGCATAAATAAGTAATGCATGTGCTCTTGGTAGGCTTTGCTAACCCAGCCAGAGCCCTGCTCATCTGTCTCATCGTGCCACGAGCTCACCTGCGGCCCAGCCCAGGGAGGATCCAGCACTGGGCTCCCCCTCACATGGCTTTTAGCATCATTTCATTCATCTCTGCTCAGACAGGGATGCCCTCCTTCCACTGCCACTCCTCGGGGTGGATGCTGATCTGCCTGCCCGAGGGAAAGTCGTTATCCTAACATGGCTCACGGGGCAGCAATCGCTCCAAAGGTTTGTTAAAATAACAGGATCACGGCAAATGCCTCACGCCTGATGGAAAGGCTTAAATCAACACTGAAACGCTGCCCAGCTGGGGGGCTGCTGCCCTCTGAGTCCCACGCTGGTCTACAGCCACGTGCCACACACAGAAGAATCAAAGCTAATTGTCTTTAAACCCTCAAACCCTGTGTCTTTGGGGAGCCGCTGCCCTTCCCCGCCAGATCTCGCACTGCGTTCCTGCGATCGGAAGAGGAAGGTGGTTACAGGACGTGACAGAAGTGCAGGATAACGATCTGCAAGTGATGACTTCAAGTGGTTGGGGTGTGTGGTGGCCAGAACAATGAAGGAGCTGCACCCTTCCCCTCTCGCAGGGTGCATCCTTCCCACTGAGACAGAGAGAGAACGTAAGAACGCAACCGCACGCTGACAACGTGGTTCTGCACCACGAGCTGGAGGGGCACAGAGCTCGTGCCAGGGCTCTCACCTGAACACCCCAGCAGGGTACAGGGAATCACACTGTGCCCCAGGAGCAGGGGAAGGGCCAGCACAGGCAGCTTTGAACGAGGAGGATGAGTTGTTGGTGAGTGAGGGGATCAGAGCTGTGTCAGCCAGACACAGATCTCTGTGGCTGGGAGGAAGGTGGGGCTCACCACAGGGTAGGATGGTCAAACATTTGGTGAGCGTGACATAATGTGATGGCCTTATTACTGCTAAATATCTTCAACTTTCTTGTTTTCTGTAATAAACAGTATTTCCATGAACAGAAATTCACGGAGCCAGCACTTGCAGCCATTGCTCCCAGGAGTGGGAGGATCCCGAGTGGGACCTGCCACAGGTGTCGGGGCTGATCCCACATCCCGAGCCGGCCAGGGGGAACAGCTTGGGGCACGTGGCAGCAACACCTCTGACCAAAACAGGCAGGGTTACAGAGTGGTAATCTGCACCAGGAGCCTTCAAATAAGGTTTAAAAATTACATACAATTGCCAATTGACTTATTAATGAGACAGCTATTCTTTCCACTCTCCTTTGCAGGAAGGGACTTTGCTTTCCCCTGTCCTGGTGCAGCCCAGGACAGCTGACAGGGTGCAGAGCAAGGCTGAGGCTGCTTGTTCAAGCTGGCTCCAAGGTGCTTCGTGCAAACCCTCGAAGGAACGAGCACTCGTTTGTTCAGCTGTGCACAAGCCCCACGAAAACCAATAAATGACCACACCAAACTGCCTGCAAACATCCAGCAGGCTGCAAGTCAGCCGCACAGAACTGCTCCTTACACAATACCTCGAGGGCGTCGCATTCAGGGAAACACAATGGCATCGACACCCGACTTGTGAACAGCCAGGAGGATCAGCGGCACAGCAACCTCACCCAGGCTCACAGGCTTGGCACTTCTGCTGGCACACGGACCCAGAGTAACTCAGCACGTCCTTCAGCTGACATCTGCCACCGGGCTGACGCACAAGGACTCTCTGTCTTGCATCACGCCAGTGGCTGCAAACCTCTAAGAACAAGCTATTTTCAGAGGCCTCATAATTCACACAAATCTTATCTAAAGGACTTTGTCTTTGTATCTTTATCAGAAATGTTCTCCTGCTTATCTGATAAGGCGTTTCTTTGTAAGGAGATGCCAGGGACGGCAGGGGCTGGCATCTCTTCGGGGCGAGAGCAGAGCGAGTCAGCACAAAACACTGCCCCAGGGCTGACCTGGCCAAGGGCAGAGCGCAGGACAGACCGGTCCCCATGCTGTGGGGACGTGCCCACCTGCAGAGGTGAGCTCCCTGGCTCTGCCCACCACCACCGAGGCAACCAGCAACTCCTCCCTGAGCCTACTTCAATGCCAGCCACGAATTATGATCAACACTGAGCATGTCCCCAGCAGAGCAATGCAGAAACCACAACCAAGTGCTGGAAATATTAAGCTATGGGTCTGTGCTCCATCAGGTGCTGGCATTATGGTTTTAAAATGAAAGGGAAGAGATTTAGATTAAATATCAGGAAGAAATCCTTCCCTGTGAGGGTGGGGAGGCCCCGGCACAGGGTGCCCAGAGAAGCTGTGGCTGCCCCTGGATCCCTGGAAGTGTCCAAGGCCAGGCTGGACAGGGCTGGGAGCAAGCTGGGACAGTGGAAGGTGTCCCTGCCCATGGCAGGGGGTGGAACCAGATGCTCTTCAAGGTTCCTTCCAGCCCAAGACATTCTGTGATTCTCTGATTACCAGATTCAAAGGTTTAGACAAGACTGAGGCATTTTTAATCCATGGTTTATTAAACTGGTAGTTGGCCATTGTGACTTTAAGACTGTGCAAGGAAGAGAGAACTAAAAACCAGGACGACCCCAGCTGGAATATCACTCCCCAAAAGCTGCTAATCCCCTTTCTCAAAACGATCTAGGTTTGCAACCAGCTAAACATTTGTTGCATTTCCTTTGCTCCCAGTAAAGGGCATCATCTTGTTACCATCATTTAATAGCAGAATATTGAAGAGAGCAAGTGTCTCCCATTTTCCACCCAGAGCAGATCTTTCATCTTCCTCCCTGCTCCAGCATTTACTCTCAATACCCACAGGCCAACACAGTCAAGCAGTCACAGCAGTCCAGTTTCACAGAATCCTGCACTGTAGGATCTGCTGCAGCTGGGCAGGACAATCAGTTCAACACCTTTTCTTTGGAAAGAACCATTGTTTAGGGAAAGCTTAAAAAACCCCCAAACTCCCCAAATATAAGAAGGTGTCTGGATAATGACAAATAAACCCACATATTGCCTAGAACTGCAAAGGGCTGAAGCAGCTCTGGGGATCAGCTCTGACAAGACCTTGCTGGGTTTTAGCAGTCCCTGGGCAGCACAAGCCACAAGTGACAAGGAACAGGGACAGCAAATCCAAAGGAACATAGAAATGAGGAAAAATAAAGTATGAAGCAGAAGTGTTCACTGTAACGACCAAAAATACACCCCAACCCCATGGATCAGTTGCTGGTTGTCCCTTTGAGTTGGGCACAGGTCTGTCTCTCCTTAGTCTAAGAGTGAGGGAACATTTATTTAACTCTTAGCAGATATTTAGTGGTGGCAGGTATGTGGCGATTTAACCCTGGAGAACAGCTCAGCAGCAGGCAGCTGCCACCTCACTGCCCCTTCCTGGTGGGATGGGGAGGAGGAGCAGAAAGAAGTAAAACCCATGGGTTGAGATAAGAACAGCTTAATAATTGCAATAAAGCAAAATTTAATAGCAATAATAATAATAATTGTAATGAACAGTTGTGAGAGAGGAATGGAACCCAAGAGAGACAAGCGATGCCCAGGACAGTCACTTGTCACCTGCTGAGCAGTGCCCAGTAGCAACTGGTCCCTCCTGGCCGACTTCCTCCCAGTTTCTATACTGGGCATGATGGTCTGTGGTGTGGAATATCCCCCTGGCCAGTTTGGGCCACTTATCCTGGCCATTCTCCCTCCTGGTCACTGGCAGAGACCGGGAAACTGCAAAGTCCTTGATTTAGGGTAACACTGCTTAGCAACAACTACAACATCAGTGTTTTATCAACATCACAGGCACACTAAACCCAAAACACAGCCCTGTTTTGTGCTACTAAGAAGAAAATTAACTCTATCCCAGCCAAAACCTGGACACAGAGGGGTGGACAGTATCTCATGCCCATATAGAGGTCCTTGACTCCCAGTGGCACTTGGAAATTCCAGTGCAGCTGACCGGGCACTGCAGCCCTCACCCTGCAGCTCATGTTGTTGCCATCAGCCAGTGCTAGCAGCAAATCCACGGCGTGTTCCACCTGCACTGCTGCAGAAAGGCTTTCAGAGTCATTTCACATCCGGCTGGAGGTCACATTCAGACCTGGCACGTGCACGTGGATTTGGGGCACGCTCGCTTACAGCCAGGATGAACACAGCTGCTCATGGCAAAAGCTGGGAACAGCAGAGTTACAAACTGGCCAGAAAAAAATTCAGCCTTTCTTCACGCAGGGAAAATAGAAAAAGAAAAAAAAAAATAGAAAAGAAAATAAAAGAAAGCCAACAGAAACGGTTCATTGGGTAGTTATAAGCAGCTAGAAACAAAAACCACAGCCACTTACAGCTTGTGCACAGTGAAGTTCTGGGGCACTCACCTCCTGTTTTTGTTTCAATTAAGACAAAAGCAGGGTTTATTTTCAGATCTGTGTTAAAAATGAAATACCAAAGGCCAAGCTGCTGAGCCCTGCAGTGTGTGGGCAGGGAACAGCCACCCAGTGAGCTTTACTGGTCTCACTGGAGGCCACCCTGCTGTGTGCAACTTTTCCACAGCTCCTCAAAATCCCATTCGATCTTGCATTTGCTGCAGCAAGGTCCCATCTCCACTGTCAGAGGAAACTCTCCACCTTCACACTTGTCTCATCTGGTTTTCTTCCCTTCATTCCTGATTTCACCACGTTCACATCGATGTTTCTCAATACTCCACAAAACAGCTCCAGAGGCGTCACGGTTTGTTCTTTTTTGGGAAGGGAGAGGGATCATCCAACATATTATTTACAGAAAGAAACAGAAATGTGATGGAGCAAGGTCCTACCTGCCCAACCTGCCACGTACAATGGAGAGGAGAAACTCTGCTGCTTGCAGGTTACAGGTTGGTTATTAAATACTCAGCATCTCTGTCCAGTACAAAATCACTTCACAAACACTGTGCTCCACCTTTAGTTACAGCTGGGGAAGCCTCAGCCTGCTGGGGCAGAAAATCAGAACTGGCAGGAAGAGCAGGCAGGAAGAAAAGGCAGGAGAGGGTTGGGCAAGAGAACAAAAGCAGCAATGTAATGAGTCTAAAAGGAAATTAATGCAGCTCCTTGCCCCAGCCCCACCATCAGGAGCGGGTCCTACAGGGGTGCAAAGCAGCTCATTCCCTCAGCCCAGCTCCCAAACAGGGGATGCTCCAGCACCAGCCCCCTGTGCCAGCCCCTCTGGCACAGGCAGGCAGCCAGGCTGGGGCCCAGCCCGTGCCCACCACATGCCCTGGGCTGGCATCACACTGGAGTCTCCTCCTGGAAGGATCCAGGCAGGTCACAGGTCAGGAGCTGCTCTGCCCATCGGAGCCCGTTGGTTTTTAGGATGCCTTTTCAGTTTTTCTTACAGTTTGATGATGTCAACAAAGACAACAAGAGCCGGAAAATGCTGCATTTTGGGGCATTTGAAGACCATATGGTGACCTCAGCTGCTGGGACATCCAGTGCAGTGGCACAGGTGGGCACACGCTGCTGAACCCCCCCAAATCATCCCAGGACACCTCGCTGCATGTGCCACCCTGCCCCTCTATCCATGGCCAGCATCCAGCCCCAGCTTCGGGCAAGGGCAGGCATTTAACAGAGTTATCCTGAGCTGCACCAAAACCCAGCTGTTTTCCAATTCCAGATTCTCCAGACTCTCCATCTTGACCTTGGTCGATTTTAAAACCACCATGTGACCCTTCTGGTACCTTCCCACCTGAAAAACAACGTGAGGTAGGGCCAGCCAGAGCACAGAGCCTTCCTTCCTCCTCCCCATCAATATTTTATCACAGCAAACACCTGCCACGAAAACAAGCCCTGGGAGAAACAGGAGGTTCGTGGAACTGCCTCAGCAGCAGCACAGACACCACAGGAAACAAAACAACCTGTGCACAGAGAGGAGCAGAGCCCACAGAGCAAATGTTTGTGTGAGCCAGGGACAGGACAAATTCTGCTTTTGCTCACACAGGGGTGTGACTGCTCTGTCCCCGCCAGTTTCAGCTACAGCTTCTGCAAAGGGACCCACAGACAGTGCAAATCCTTTTCCAAGTATGCTCAGTTTTGGGGGTTTCATTGTAGTCAAAGACAGGAAAGTGATTCCCTGTGTGGAGTCATCAGCTCACAGGTTTGGCACCAGGAATGTCCCTGGGAAAGCACTGGAATTCACAGCGAGGTGGTGCATGGGGACAAGGGACATCAAAGAATAAGATTCGTGGGGAATCCTTCATGTTTCCCTCTGAAGGATTCAGATTCAGCTTGCAACAGCTGATCAGGCCCCCCTGCCCAGGTACAAAGCAATCATCACCTTTTCTTTTTGTTTTAACCTTCGGAGAACAGAGCCAAGACCAAAATATATCCACTGCTACCAACTTCTCCAGAGTCAGGAGCTGCACGGGAAACATCCTGACTCCTGAATTTCATCCACGAGACAAGCACTCCTCGACACCAGCACTCCTGGGGTGACACCTCCAGGGAAGCACCATTTGTTTATTACAGAGCACACAGGGATGGGAGCAATTGGAGGTTATTATTTCTACTGGAGATGTGATTTCAGGCTGTGAGAAAATTTTAGGCTGCACAAGCCTGAAATAACTCCCTAGGCCAAATTTACAACCGGTAACAGGCAGAACTATCATAGTCACTTGTCATTTTATTAAAGGCCTGCACAACCCCTTGACCTGCACAGGCTCTGGAGCTGCCAGCCCAGGAACTGACAGCAGGGCTGTCAGAGAGGCCAGGCCCCTTCTCACAGGATTAGTTTTGTCTCAGTATGGATTGAAGGCACTATAAACCACGGTGGGATGGCTGCTCTTACAGCCACATCTCCCTGAGGGGGACACAAAGATGCTCCTGGAGCCCCTCTGCTCTGGAGCCAGGCTGGGAGAGCTGGGGGTGCTCACCGGGACAAGGCTCTGGGGAGACCTCAGAGCCCCTTCCAGAGCCTAAAGGGGCTCCAGGAGAGCTGGAGAGAGACTTTGGACAAGGGCCTGGAGCGACAGGACAATGGGGAATGGCTTCCCACTGCCAGAGGGTCAATTTAGATAAGATACTAGGAAAGATTTTTGCTATGAGGGTGGTAAAGCACTGGCACAGGTTGCCTGGAGAGAATGAAGAACCCCAAGTGTTCAAGGCCAGACTGGATAGAGCGCCAAGCAGCTTGGTCAGGAGGAAGGTGCCCATGGCAGGGGGGTTGGACCTGGTGGCCTTTAAAGGCCCTTTCCAAGCCAAACCATTCTGGGATTCTATGGTGCAATGCACATCCCTGCACCTCACTGCAGTGGGATCCTGCACGGTGCCTGATTTAGTGGCCATAACCCCTCCTGCCTCCCTGCCTTTCCCATTCCAGCTCTCCACCTTGATGGCTCCCCCCAGACTATCGGCCTACCTGGTGTATGCTGGACAAAACCACAATCACTTGAACAAAGTTATATCAAAGGACGTGACAAACACAAGATCATGTTCTGTTGATACACTACACACTCAGCAGAGCTGGTAGGAGGCTGAAACACCTCAGCATGTTTTGGGCAGAAACCTCAGAAACTGGAATTTTACATGGCCCAGGACACAGCCTTGTAACTGGAGCCATTTCTGCTCGGTTCTGAGGAGGCTGCAGGCAAGGACTGACACACAGGGACACCCATGGCTCACACGGGAGCCTCTTCTTGGGCCCATCAAGGAGATAAGAAAATCCCTCTTGGTTTACAGTGTTTATCTCACCTTCTCTATCAAAATAAAACCAAACATGAAGTTGTGGTCATCGACTGCACCAAGCTGATCTGCAGCAGGAATTGCCCTCATGTCTGTGACACCCACCCTCCCCTGGCTGCTTGCAAGGACAGACCCTTCTCCGTGAGCTCGCTGTCCCCAGGCTGTGCAGTGTGGGGATGGGACTAAATATTACTCCACAGGAAATATTGAGAAATCCAGTCTCTTTGGTGAAGTGATCCTTCCTAAGCACGAAAACCACACGCCCATGATTGATGGAGTGGCTCCCCTCTCAAACAGTCAGCTCATGCAGACAATCCCAAAAGCCAGAAGCGGAGCCCAGAGCCAGCACGTACAACTGCCTGCAGAGACAAGGGTTAACAATCTTATCTGGGGTCACCAGAAGAAATTCCAAGTAAAACCCACAGCACGCAGATTTCCTGCTTTCTAACCCAGTGCCCTATTTATACCTCTCTTTCTTCACAATGCCAGTGACAGCCTTTTCCTCACTCACAGGCATGTTTCCTGCTTTCTGAATTGTGATTTTCATTCGGCGCTCATTTCCATAACCTCCGAAATAGAGTTGCAGTGGAAGTGTTAAATGTACTGATAAATTCTTCATGAATCTTAAAGTTATTGGCAGAGAGAATGGGGGCAATTTACCCTGTACCAGTCAATTGAAAATTATATATTTCAAAACCCTCTAATGGAACGCAGCAAGGTTTGACTCTGACTGATAAAGTAACGCCTTCCTGAGGATGAGGCCAATAACAGAGCCTGTTTCCAAAATGCAAAGTCCCCAGTGTGATGGCAAACAGGCTCATCAGTGCACAGTGACCTTCACAGGCATCAGTCCTTATCACAGAGCACAGGGACAAACTCGGTGATCAGGTGCTGAGCAGCACCCAAGCAGCCCTCGGTGTTCACTTCCCCACCGCTCCTCGTGGGCTCATCCCACAGCGTGGGCAGCAGGGACAGGGAGGGGATTCTGCCCTTTTATCCTCTCTCGTGAGGCTCCACCTCGAGTGCTGCATCCACCAGCAAGGCCCCAGTGTAAGAAGGATGTGGAGGTGCTGAAATGAGTCCAGAGGAGGCCATGGAGATGCTCCGAGGGCTGGAGCCCCTCTGCTCTGGAGTCAGGCTGGGAGTGTTCACTTGGAGAAGCAAAGGATCCAGGGAGACCTCAGATCTCAGATCCAGAGCCTAAAGGGGCTCCAGGAGAGCTGCAGAGGGACTTTAGATAAAGGCATGGAATGACAGGGCAAGAGGGAATGGCTTCCCACTGCCAGAGGGTAGGGATAGGTGGAATATTAGGAAGAAATTCCTCCCTATGAGGGTGGGGAGGCCCTGGCACAGGGTGCCCAGAGAAGCTGTGGCTGCCCCTCGATCCCTGTTAGTGTCCAAGGCCAGGTTGGCCAGGCAGGGATAACCTGGGCTAGTGGAAGGTGTCCTTGCCCATGGCACGGGTGGAAGGAGATGAGCCTTAAGGTCCTTTTCAACCCAAACCATTCTGTGATTCTGTAATTCCATCTGATCAGGCTGCACTTTGATTAACAAACCATCCTCTTGTGCTCTTTGCCAGGAGCATGGCATGGTCCAGCTGCTGCCACTCCTCTGGCTTCTCTATTTTAAAAAGCAAGAGAGAAAGAGGGAAAAAAAAAAGGAGAAAGACAGAAAAACCAGTCTCATGTGATCCTTATCCCTGCCAGAGCAGGAGCATCTTCAAAACCACTGGCTGAACAAGTTGCACTAAATAATTAGGACACATGGGGGGACTAAAAGTAAAGAAAGATTAAAGCACGGATTTGCTGCAACGTTTCCACTTCGCTGGAGTCAGAAACAAGGCACAAGGTACCTATCCTGGAAAACCAGATGTGGCTGTGACTGAACAAAACACTATGGACAGGAGGCAAGCAGGGAAAGAAAATCCACAAAAGTCGTCGTGACTTCCGTGAGAATCTGAAGGTCAGACAGGGAAAGGGCAAAGCCAGGGGTGGAGCTGCCTTGCAGGAGTGCTGGGGATGCTGTGGGCTCAACCTGGGCTGTGGGGAAGGTAAGGAAACATGGGGTTAGATCCACTGGCAGGAAAAGCATCCAGCTTTTCTGAGGCAAACCCCATCAGACTGCAGCCCACCTTCCCTGGAGGGGATGCAAGAGAGAGAAACCAGGGACAGAGGCATTTGAAATGAGGCCAAGTGCCAGAGCATCCTTTAGGAGCAGCCCAGGGCAGGCTGACAGACCCGAGGGGACTGTGCCATCCCCTCCAGCACTCTGACACTGGATGCAACTAGTTCAGAATCACCCCGGGACAGCACAGCCCCGACAACAAAAGCCACAACACAAGGTCCCTGTGATCAGAAAAGGAACCACGAGGTGACACGTCCCCCGACAGAGGGGCACAGACCCTGCTGCAAGGCAGCTGCCTGTCCTCACCCTTCCTAGAAAGCTTCCAGAGGTCACAAACCCAAGCACAGTCATCACAGCCAGGTGTCACTGAGACCAAAACAGGGTGAATTCAACAATGGAGCTGAAAACGTTGATATGAAGCAGAGGAATGAGGGAACAGCACTGGACAGGGCAGCAGCCACCTGACCCCAGCAGAGCTGCTCCCAGCTCCCGCTCTCCTACAGAAACATACACAGCTCCCTGCCCCATATAAAATATTTGTGCATCCTACATAATTTAGAATCCTATTAAATAACTTGACTCCCTTATTTTTCATAGCAGCAAATTCCATGAATTTTGCATGGAATAAAAATTTAGCAATCATAGCAGTTGCTAATTTCTGTGCTGTGCTCAGAGCAGTCTTTCACTTCCCCATAATGATTTTAAAACATTATCCTGCTGTTTCCTTTTTTCTATGCCTGGCATTGAAGAGCTCTGCGAACTATTTGAATTGCGCTGCTCTGAAAAAAAAATCCTGTAGGGGAGGAAAAATTAAATTCAATCATCACTCTACCCTCTGTGAACTGTGAAAGTCTTGGGAACATGAAAAGGTGCTTTCGAAAGGATGTTAAGCATTCAAAAGATTAGACAGCAATGTGCAATTAAATGTGTTCCACAACCCTTTGTCAGAGTATCCAAAACCTCACTTCTGCATGAACTTCAAATCCTCCCACTGGGAGCTTGTTCAAGTGGTTTACTTTAAACCTGTACTTTAGATATTCCATACCTTTCACTTTTATAATTCTTCAGCATATGCTAACACTGGCAGAGTTAATAGTAACTGACTAATTTTAAACCCTGTGATTACTGGAGCTGATTTATATAGTAGCTTCACTTCACAATACTGCGAATCAGGCACGCGGTAATTGCCAAGTTCAATTTTAGCTCTGTCACACTGAAGCATTAGTTTTTATGCCTCAGCTGTTGCCTCCTCCATGCTATAGAGGTAAGTTGATAATGCAGTAGGTTTTGCTGTTAAATATCACAATATTATGATACCCCATGTCAGATTCTCGCAAGCTGTGTGAGCTGTGCATCATCTATTAACTAAATACTTTTATTAAGGGAACGGTTTGAAAAGGTTCCTATTCTAATTTAGCTCAGAACACTGAATACTGGAAAGGGTGGGGGGGAAATGCAATGATTTAATTCACCACCAAAAGTGACTCGGTGGAGAGGAGCACTCATCATCATCATTGTCATCAAGGAGCTGTGACAGGAAACGTGGAGGGCTTAAACTAAAGCCAGTGAACACAAACCTTCCAGCCCCTCACCCTGACCTCAGGCCACAACCTCCTGAGGAGCAGTGCCAGGAGCTGTTTCACCCCTCAAAACCAGGAGCTTTGGGGCTGCAGGTCCATGCCCAACAGCAAGTGGCATCTTGATCAAAGTATGGACATCCCGGGGAAACCTTCCCTCCCATCCCTGTGGATGCTGCTGGCAGGGCTCATGGAGCCTGACGGGACAAGCAGAGAGGAAAAGGTACAGGAGATGGGGACACCAGAGAGCCTTTGCTAAGCAGAGATGGGGCTCCACAGCTCAGGGATGGGCTGCACTTGCAAGAGAAATGAGACTGTGCTGCTGAGCTGCTGCCTCACAGCTGAACCAACACACACAGCTGGGCATCACCAGTAATCTCTTAATAGCACTTAAATCCACCCATCTCTGGGGCTTCACGCTAGAAGATTTTCTTTCTTTTTTTCTTGCTTTTTTTTTTTCATTATTAAAGTCTGCTCATATCAAATGTAACAAATGTGGGTAGACTGGAACTGCTTTCCTTCCCATTCACACATTCCTTGGTGCTCAGGATCAGAGAAGGTGGGAACACGAGCTGGAGCCCCAAAGGATCAGAGAAGGCTCTGAGGACAGGACACAGGCCTGGGGATGGGTCTGGGCACCTCCTCTGTGCCAGGGGCACAGGAGTGGGGTCTCTGCCCTGGTCCAGGGTTGATCTTTGCAATCCTTTGTATGGAAAGAGCACAGTGCAACACAAAGTTCTCCCTGCACAGCCAGGTGCTCGCTCCTGTTGGACACTCTGCACTGACCTCAACCCCTTCCTCCCCTGCACAGCTCCCTCATCCCCAGGCAGATGCAGAGACACCAATCCAAGCCAGCACCCTGTGGGGGCTCCAGGGACCCTCCTCTGATGCCACCACCCAGCAGTGACCTGGCCAGGCACCGGGAAATTCCCTCTGTCAGCAGCACCCTCCCCTGGCAAACCCCAGCTGGATGGACACAGGACACCTGTGCAATCCATGATACTCACCAAAATCATGGATCTTACTCCAGCTCTGAAGTTCAGTGCTTAGAACTCAGCAAAACCCATGGGGACAGTGGCTACCAGTCCAGTGGCCACCTCTCCCATTAACCCTTTCACCACTGGAGCAAGGCAAGGAGCCTGAAAATGGGTAAGTTCCTCTTCTACTATTTTTTTCCACAGTTTTCCAAAAGGAAAACGAACAGACAACATGCTAACCAGGGAGCATCCTGCAAGCCTGGAGAACTGGAGCTCCATTCTCTCGTGGCTCAGAGCGGTGCCCAGGGCTCCCACAGCATCCTGCTCCATGCAGCCCTTCATGTGAGAAGGTGGGACACCTCACACACAGAGAAAGGGGAAGGAAAATGTGGGAATTTTGCCAAGTGTGTGGTCACTGGGAGGAAGGAATTGGATTGATGAATTTTTCAGCTTTGAAGATTTTGGTAAAACCAGAGCCACGTGCCTCAGAATGCTTCAGGAACCCACTCCACAAATTAATCAACCGCAGTGCCCAGGGACTCAGAGGTGGAATTGACTCTTTGGTGTCTGAAGTCACATTTTTTTGCAGCCCCCCAGGGATATCTGAGCAGTGCCATTTGTTTCAGAGCCTCTGCCAAGGTCAGTGCTGCTGACAGGCAGCAGCCTGGTGAGCACCACTGCATCAGCCCCTGTGTAACACTGATGGCATCCGTGTTCTCAGAGGGCTTCTGAAGCTGAAGCTGAGCTCAAACCACACTTTCTCACTTGCATCACCCCTGTGCTTATGATTATCTGATGATTGCCCGGAGTGCAAACTCCCCATCAAAGCGGAGGGAGAGGCCACAGCCCAGCTGCAATCTCACCAAGCCCAGGGCTTGCAAGAACGTGGATTTCCCTGGCAGCAGGACAGGGAGGACCAGTCTGGTGTCAGACACCTCTCCCAGCACAAAGGCAGGGCCCTGCTCTGGTCTGGGATACCACACGCCCACGCTGGTAATGCACAACTCACAGCACCGGGATTCTTCTAAAAAATAACCCTGGAAAGAAATTCCCTGGCAGCAGTATGATTTCTCCCTCCCTCATACATCCACATATCCACACTCTTTGTCCACCTCAGCTATATTTCTGATGAACCATCCTTTCCTAAGTGCCCAGTAGGACCTCTTTCAGCTGCGGCCTCAAAACTCTGCTGGGCCACACGTCATTGCAACAGTACCCAGCACCCGAGCTCCTGAGTTTAAACAGAGCTTTGTACCCACAGGAGCCACAAAGGAAGCCAGCAGAGCTCATCTGTATCCTCTGCTCATGCAGAGCTGGGAGACTCCACAGCCACCACCACGCATCTGCCTGCAAAGCAGCTGGGGAGGGGAGGTTTGCATCCTCTGGGCACATCCTTGCCAGAGAAAATGGTTTGGGTTGGAAGAGACCTTAAAGCCCATCCAGTTTCCCCCTTCTGCCATGGGCAGGGACACCTTCTACTATCCCCAGGCTGCTCCAAGCCCCATCCAGCCTGGCCTTGGACACTTCCAGGGATGGAGCAGCTGCAGCTTCTCTGAGCACCCTGTGCCAGTGTTTTACCACTGTCACCGTAAAAAAATAAAAACCAAACCAAACCTACCTTATGTCCAGTTTAAATTGACCCTCTTTTAGTTTAAAACCATCACCCCTTGTCCTATAGCAACAGGCCATGCCTAAGTTTGTCCCCATCTTTATTAGCCCCCTATAAGAACCCGAATACACAAGAGCTGGAGCTTGCACAGCATTTTACCACCCATCATTTGGTGGCTTCACACCAGCTCTGAGCTCTGTTTCACTTTGGGACAGAAAAGGGGCATTGCCACAACCAACACTGGAACGCTGCATCCTGGGGGAAGCTGTGGAACAGAGCTCCAGAGCCCAGAGCTGCCCCAGCAGCACATCCCACCCAGCCCTGCACAGAAAACACCTCCTGCTCCCAGTGGGGAGCTAATCCCTCCAGCAGGATATCCAAGTCATCCCCACCCACGTTTTACAATTTGCAGATAACAAACTAAATGCAACATTAAGCTTAAAATAAAAGCATTGACACCTTTGCACAAAGACATCTTGGCTTCTCTTTCTAATGCATTTAGCTGCTTTTTAAGAAAACGGCCTCATTATTTTCTGGGAAAGGAAAAGAGGCGAGCAGGCGGTCCCTGACTGCATGTGTCGTGTGTCCCCTGCCACGCTGTTCGGTGACTAAACAGAACATTTACACGGGTCTGAGCAGCTGCTTGCAATGGGCATGGGGACAGCAGGGCCCCCAGATGCTGTTCTCCTCACAGCTGCTGTGTCACACAGAACCATGGAGTGGGCTGGGTTGGCAGGGAACTTAATCCCATCCACGCCCTGCCATGGCAGGGACACCTTCCACTAGCCCAGGTTGCTCCAGGCCCTGTCCAGCCTGGCCTGGAACACTTCCAGGGATCCAGGGGCAGCCACATCATTGGATCCTGCTGGAAAACTAGCCTGTGCTGAGATTTCAGCAGCCTCAGCTCCCACCCCGTGTGTGTATCTGCAGCTCTGGGAGCTGGCTCTGGACACGGGTGCACAGGAGCCTCTGGTGCTCATGCAAAGCCCCTCACACACCCCAGAGCTACTGATGCAATTCCTGACACACCCAGCACCAGCACTGAGCGCTTTCCTACTGCCTCCCATTTTGCCATCACAGTTAGGAAAAAGAAAACCAAGAAATCCCCCAAACTGCAAGTGTCTGTTGCTGTTCAGATGAGCAAATAGAAGATATTTCACCAAAGTCTGTTTACTCATGTGCTGACACATGGAGAGGCTTTATTTAAAGCACTGAAAAGCTTCTTGGCCGCCCTCCTCACGCTGCCCAGCGCCCCCCAGTTTCAGGTGTAAATGTGAAACCGATTTGTTGGGGTGAGATGCTGCATCACTGAGGTGAGTGAAGGGAGGAGGGAAGATGAGGAGCATGAAGAATTCCATCAAGAACTGGCCCCCAGAGACCTGTGTGATGCACATCCCCACATCACACTGGCAGCTCCCAGCATCCAGCCCCGCTGGGGTTTACTTGCTCCAGAGCAGGAATTCATTTGCACTCAACTAATGTAAGCCCAAAGTGCTTTCAAACAATACTCCTCTAACACAGACATTATGAAAGCCATTATTCTCCTGTTTAGGGTCAAACTAAGCAAATACAAAGGTAACTTTATTTTAAACTAACTACCATCACCACAAACAATGGATACCAAATATTCTTTTCCGATATACAAGGAATTTAACTTTCATTTTTGCTCTTCTTGAAGGAGTCAAGAATACCAGCTTGGCAAACACCAGCTTCTGCAGCAACACGATGAAGAAACTGGAAAACACTTCCCTCTAAATCCTCTTCCTTAATGTTAATGAGAGTTAAGGAAGTTTAATAACACATTTAATTTCAAGATCTCTTTCCTCCTACTTTCTAGAGAAGCATATAATCTAATGACACACTGAAAAAAAATTCTTTCTTTCTAAATGATTTCTAAATTGTTCTCAGTTATGTTCTTGAAAGTATTCCCAGTTGTCTGTGACATTATCAGGCTTCCTACCCAGCCCACCAGCATCCTTGAGGATTGGGAGGGGGCTGTGTTTGCTGCTATGGCTGGATAAATCCAAAGCAGCTCACAGGAAGCAGATTTGCTCCACAGGGAACAAGCCTGATCCCAGTATCCTCCGTGCCACAGCACTGCTTGTCCAGACCATCTCTGACTTCAGCCCTATTTCACAGAGCCTGGAACCCCAGGTCCCAGCCAGCATCAGTCACCTGGAGCCTTTACCTGTGTCCAGGTGAGTCCTAAATGTCAGTTTTGCTAAGCAGCACAGAGATACCCGCAAAGCTGCTGTCCCAAAGCTGCTGTCCCAAAGCTGCCACTCTTTCCATGCAGGGAAACTCAGAGCTCAGGTGGGATGAAATGCTGGGATGACCAAGCCATGCCCTCTGGAACGGGCAGTCCCAGGGGAAGACTCCAAACAGGGCAGCAGGTGGGAGCTCTTCACCAAACCCCCCCAAGTGGCTTTGCACAGAGCTTTTCCCCCTCTCTGCTGTGTCACGGCTGCCACGGGCAGTGCAGAGCTCTGGCAGCAATGCCCAGCCCTGGTTTATAAAGCTCCTGCAGGGTGGAGGCTCCACCAGTGCCCTCCTGCCCTCCCAGCAGCTCTTCCTGCACCTCAAGGGCTTCATTTGACCACGGGCAACACAGGGAAGTGAAGGTTATTCCTCCCACCACCAGGACAGCCGCTCAGTGCTGATGCTGAGCCTTGTTCCAAATATTTCCTTGGAATCAGAATCCTCTCCTGCAGCCCCAGCAGCACCCAGCACACGCTGCTGGTGCCAGTCCCAGCACTGGTCCTCGGCCCAAATGGCAACGCCGCAGGTTCAGTGTTCCTCTGAGGACAATCTTCTGGATGCTGGAACACCTTATAGGAACACCCTCTGGAGTCCCACCGTCCCTGTGCCCGTGCTGGAGGATGCACGGAGGACCAGAAGGTCCAACAGCTGCTGGAGGCTGCCAGAACATCCTCTGTAACCTCCAGTCCCACTGCAATGCCACCACAGAACCACAACAGTGCCAGAACACCCAGACAGCTCTGGCTGGATGTAGCCCCTGAGCCCCAATCCACAGCTGTGTCCGTTCAACGCCATCCCTCGTCTGAGAAATGGCATTTTTCAGTGGGAACTCGAGTGCCTCGTGGAAACAGGGTCCTGCACAGGCAGGTTGGTTGTTGCAGAGCATCCCACAGCTGTGCTGCCCTGCAGCAGGAGCACCAGGCCAGATTCCCCCAGCCAAGGAACCGACCTGGGCATCCTTTAATTGTGTGGCAGTGAGGATTAACTGCACACTGCAATAGCTGTAGATGCACAGCAATCTTAAACCTTCATCAGCCTTACAAAGGCTAATTTAGTATCATTTCTACTCTGAGAACAAGCTCTGCCTTCATTTACACCTTCACCGGCTCAAAGGAGGTTTCAGAGGTAAAACCTGGACAAATTTTATCAATGAGTTCAAATCTTGAGCTAAATCAGAAGGAGGAATGGATTTACCCTAATCCCCTCCAAACATTCATCAACATCACCTGCCAGCTCAGCAGGATTTAATCTCTTTTTAATCTCTCAAAAGCAGTGGAGTGGATGGGGAAGAGGTTGGGCACACAGCAATGGTGGATCTCTCTCTCTCTCTCTCTTTTTTCTTTCTTTTTTGAGAGAACCCTGGCTGCCAAATCACATAAAGCAGCACTTGGAAACTCATGAGGATTTTGCTAATATCACTTCCCAGGTAAATAACTGGTTTGGGTAGAACACTGTCTGGCTGAGGAGAAGAGGTGCCCGCCTGGGAGCCTTGGGGGAACACAGCATCTCCATGAACGTGCTCTGGGAGCTCCGAATCCACAAGCTGGCTGGCAGCAAGCCCGGGGACTGCTCAGGCAGGCTCTGCCCTGGACCGAGGGCAGGGATGGGGTGGAGATGCACCAAGTGGTAGCAGAACCCTCCCAGAGCATCCACCAACACCGCTACAAACCCGTGTGCCCAAAACGCAGCTTTGCTCCGCAGGTACCGCGCCCTACAAACAGCTCCAATCCCAGCCCCCAGCGCCTCACTGGGAGCTCTCCCGCCTCCCACTGAAGCTGCCAGCCACAGCGGTGACGCTGGCTCAGATGGCCGGGGTTGTCATGGCCAGTGCCACCCCACCCTTGGCTCAGCAGCCCAGGGGACCCCTGGCACAGCACCAGGCTGGTGGCAGCGGAGCCGGCGCGGGGGCGAATCCGATCCAGCGCCTTTGGGAGCCCCCGGATCGGAGCGTTAGCGTGTGATTCGAGGTTTACATAACACCACCGGGCGCTTTTGGCAGAAACAATTGGTATTAGCAAGGAAAAGGAAGCATCAGGAACAGCCGGCAGAGCAAAGAGACACCTCTCGCAGCAGCCCCCGGGCTAGGGAGAAAATAAATAGCAAATGCAACAGAAGCAACACTTGGACAGCAGAGAGGGAGAGGGGAAGCCTCCGCAGAGGGAAACCAAGCCCGAATCGTGGCTGAGATGAGCAGGGAATTAAACTTCCCGTTGTCACCTCCTTCCCACCCCCGTCGGACCCAGCTTTGTGCTTCACCAAGGCGCTCCAGTCACGCCTGCCACACTCAAACATGACCAGGGCTCAAAGCTGAGCCTCACGGGGCTCCGGGGCTGTGAGGCTGTGAGGGATGAGCAGCTCCCACTGACTGTGGGGCTCACCAGAGCCCAGGCAGGGACACAAGGCCTGGAGCTCACTGGCCAAGCAGCCCTGCAGAGCCTGGCTCCATCACTCACTGCACCCAGCAATGCACCGCACTCCGAAACCTCCAGTCGCACAAACTTCTTCATTTTTAGCTCAGCTCAGCCTGGTGTTGCTGGGTTTCACTCTGGGAGGCTCTGTTTACCACAGAATATTCCGGCTTGGAAGTGACTCTCAAGGATCATCATGGTCCAACTCCTGGCCCCGGCAGGGGACAGCCCCAAAGAGCCCAAACCAAACCCAGAGAAGCCCCAAAGAAGGCTGGATCACCCCCCTGGCCTCGTTAGTGGCTCCACAATGGCCAAAGGGATGAGGCCCCAGTTTCAGGTGGCCCAGCTGACCCCTGTCCTGTATGTCCCACACTGCCACCACAGAATCAGAGAATCACAAAGGTGGGAAATGACCTCCAAGATCATCGAGTCCAACCATCAACTCAGCACTGCCCAGGCCACCACTAAACCACGTCCCCAGGCACCACATCTCCACGTTTTTGGAAGCACATGCCCACACCCAGAGAGCAGGACAGCAACCACCAGCCCTATCTCACAGCTTCTGAGGACATCTGGTCCCTCGGCACCGTGGCCTGGTGTCCCAGGGATGATAAGAGCCCCAGCAGCTCTCCAGGAGCCTGTGGGTCCTGCAGCCTTCCTGCTGTAACTGTGCTAAGCAAGGAAGCAGCCTGTTCTCGAGACCTTTCTGTGCCAAGCAGAGCCTCCCTTCCAAGCTGGCACCGTCCCCACGCTCATGGCACGGTGACAGTGACACAAGCTCAAGCCCCAGATCCAGCACCAAGCTCTTCCTGCCTCTGAGCTATCCAAGATTTCCAGCTCTGGCAGCAAATGAGAAGCTCCAGTTGAGCTTCAGAACATCCTACGACAATTCCTCAAAACAAGAGGATGTTAAAATCCTCATTTCCAAGAGAATTCAAGCAGTGCTTTCCTGAAAATGGGAACTATCTGTGGCTTCACGTGCAGCTTCTGGAGGGCAGCTCTGGATAGCAGGACTCAAAACCAAACTTAATCAGGAAAGTTTCCATGATAAACTTGGATTTGCCTGCGACAAAAGGATCCTGGTTTAGAATCCAGTTTGGGTCGGAAGGGACCTTAAAGATCAACCCCCTGCCATGCACAGCACAGGAAGGGGAAGGAGTGGGAATAGAGGATGATCATTTTGTGCAAGGCTGCCCTTGATTCCAGCTCTTCACTAATTTCCTCTCAATCTTGCACATTGTGACCTTTCCAGGCAAAAAATAAATTTCTTTTAAAATATAATAAATAAATAATAAGGATGCATGCAGGGAACGGATGCCAGAGCCAGCTCTGGAGCCTGCAATCCAGATCCCTGCTCCCAGGACATATTTCTAAATCTCAGTCAACACCACATGTTTTCCAAGGAACGAGACATTTCACATTTTATTAATTCTAACTAAAGCCCTTTTTATTGCAAACTTTCTATTTAGCATTTGATTGCAGCCACCACCACTGAGACTCTCACTGTATTAGAGCAGAAAATCTATTGATATTTTTCTTTCCTGCCATCTCAATCCCAGAAGGTGCTATTGAAATTAGCTCAAATACACTTCCAGAGGTCCCTTCCAGCCTGAGCTGCTTTATGATTTTTGGTGTTCTCACACAAACCTGGTACCCTGCTTCCACAGGTGATTGAAGCTCCACGTTGTTATTCCCACCAGGATTTGGCCTCTCCTGAAAAGAAGGCCAAATATGCCAAACAACTCACTTAAGGGCCTGCAAGTTTATGAAGCTAAAAAGACCATTTTAATATTTCCTTTCCCTTTTCAAAGCCCAACTCTTAAATGGAAAAACCAACTTAATGGAGTGCCCAAAACACCACCATTCTGATCTGATTTAAATCAAATGGTTAAATACTCCACATGTTTGGCACAGCCAGAACTATCTGCTTTGCAAACAGATGGCCACCCACTATTAATTTGCCACCTTGACACAGAAATGCAGGTTGTCAATTAATTAAAAAACAAATGCCAGCAGTCTTCAGTTCACATTGTGACCTGCAGCCTTTTCTCTTAAGTGGAGGAAAAAAAAATATATATATAAAACTACCACCTACTAACGCAGACCCTTGGCACGTCATAAATGCTGCTCTCAGCTTGAACAGATTTATCAAGTTTAAAGCACCATGTTGCCAACATCCGTCTGGGGTAGAGCAGCCCAGACCATAATTCCAGTGTTGGTCCCTAAATATCCCTGGATTGAAGGCTGACCTCACTGTCTGGCTGCAGGGCTGGACCCACGGCGCTCGCTGGAAGGTTTTTCTTCAAGGGCTGTTTGATCTTCAATCAACAATGCTTATCAGGGCCAAAGTCTGCCAGCCATTCCCAAAAGTTTGATATTTTTAACAGCACATTCTTCTTCTCCTTTGAACGCTATTTAGGGACAAGATAATGCAGCAGGGGAAAAGTTGCCTCCCTGGGCTGAGCATGGACAAACAGAGCAGGATCTGACTGGTGGGGAATATTTTCCAGTGCTACAAGCCCCAGTTTCTGTGCTTTATGTCCCCCTTCCTCCCAGTACTTCTGCTTCTTCGTCATATAATATTCTAATATTTTTTAGGCCATTGCATAAGCTGAGACAAACCAAGATAATTCAGTTAGAAGTCACTGAAGTTTTCATATATTTTATTTCCATGATGTCAAAGTTTCTCTTCTTTTTGTTGAAGACTCCAGGGCACGCTGCCCCTCTTCTGACAGTAGGGACTACAGATCTAATTCCCTAAAAATACATCATTCTTCCACTGCAGGCACTATGCTCTGAGATGGCTGAGTGTATAAAGCCCCTCTGTTCAAGGAAGCACCCAAGAAAACTAAGAAACAGGGAATGGATTTGTTATTTGTTGACAAAAATAAAAAAAATATGTTAGGGTTCAGTAACTGCAAGCAATGTAACAAAATCACTGAATGGTTTGGGCTGGATCTCATTCCACCCCTGCCATGGGCAGGGACACCTTCCACTGTCCCAGGCTGCTCCAAGCCCCAGTGTCCAGCCTGGCCTTGGGCACTGCCAGGGATCCAGGGGCAGCCACAGCTTCTCTGGGCACCCTGTGCCAGGGCCTCCCCACCCTCACAGGGAACAATTCCTTCCCAATATCCCATCCATCCCTACCCTCTGGCAGTGGGAAGTCATTCCCTGTTGACCTGTAATCCAAACCCATGTCTCCAGTCCCTCTCCAGCTCTCCTGGAGCCCCTTTAAGCCCTGCAAGGGGCTCTGAGCTCTCCCTGGAGCCTTCTCCTCTCCAGGTGAGCACCCCCAGCTCTCCCAGCCTGGCTCCAGAGCAAAGGGGCTCCAGCCCTGGAGCATCTCTGTGGCCTCCTCTGGACTCGCTCCAACAGCTCCAGGTCCTTCTCACGCTGGGGGCCTTCAGCAGCTCGCCCTGTGCCCTCCCACAGCACCACAAAGGTCCCTGGGAGCACCTTCCCCATGGCACAAAGGAGGGGTGATGCTGGGGTGGAATCAAACAGCTCATCCTTGACCAAGAGTTCAGCTCTCAGGGGAGAAAGGAGCTCAGCCTGCACTGCTGGAACAGGACTGAGCCCCACCAGCTCCCCAGGTGGACCAGCACCACACGAGGCCAAGCTCTCCACGACCACAATGTCCTCTCCCTCCCAGCATCATCCTTCACACTAAAACTGTTGCATTTGAGGGTTTGCAAAAGGCTTGACAACTGCCAAAGAGCCTACGCAGCCCTAGCACCTTCCCAGGGAGAGGGAGACGTGCAGGAATAAACTGCTGGGTGAGCCTGGCTGGAAAGGTGAAACTCTTACAT
>VZRS01003581.1:97918-246203 GCA_013398055.1 Ifrita kowaldi | reverse complement strand
CCTGCAAGGGGCTCTGAGCTCTCCCTGGAGCCTTCTCCTCTCCAGGTGAGCACCCCCAGCTCTCCCAGCCTGGCTCCAGAGCAAAGGGGCTCCAGCCCTGGAGCATCTCTGTGGCCTCCTCTGGACTCGCTCCAACAGCTCCAGGTCCTTCTCACGCTGGGGGCCTTCAGCAGCTCGCCCTGTGCCCTCCCACAGCACCACAAAGGTCCCTGGGAGCACCTTCCCCATGGCACAAAGGAGGGGTGATGCTGGGGTGGAATCAAACAGCTCATCCTTGACCAAGAGTTCAGCTCTCAGGGGAGAAAGGAGCTCAGCCTGCACTGCTGGAACAGGACTGAGCCCCACCAGCTCCCCAGGTGGACCAGCACCACACGAGGCCAAGCTCTTCATGACCACAATGTCCTCCCCCTCCCAGCATCATCCTTCACACTAAAACTGTTGCATTTGAGGGTTTGCAAAAGGCTTGACAACTGCCAAAGAGCCTACGCAGCCCTAGCACCTTCCCAGGGAGAGGGAGACGTGCAGGAATAAACTGCTGGGTGAGCCTGGCTGGAAAGGTGAAACTCTTACATGGTATAAACGTGGAGATCCACATCTTTGGAAGAGAGAAGCCTTTCAGCTGTACCANTTCTCTTCTTTTTGTTGAAGACTCCAGGGCACGCTGCCCCTCTTCTGACAGTAGGGACTACAGATCTAATTCCCTAAAAATACATCATTCTTCCACTGCAGGCACTATGCTCTGAGATGGCTGAGTGTATAAAGCCCCTCTGTTCAAGGAAGCACCCAAGAAAACTAAGAAACAGGGAATGGATTTGTTATTTGTTGACAAAAATAAAAAAAAATATGTTAGGGTTCAGTAACTGCAAGCAATGCAACAAAATCACTGAATGGTTTGGGCTGGATCTCATTCCACCCCTGCCATGGTCAGGGACACCTTCCACTGTCCCAGGCTGCTCCAAGCCCCAGTGTCCAACCTGGCCTTGGGCACTGCCAGGGATCCAGGGGCAGCCACAGCTGCTCTGGGCACCCTGTGCCAGGGCCTCCCCACCCTCCCAGGGAACAATTCCTTCCCAATATCCCATCCATCCCTGCCCTCTGGCAGTGGGAAGCCACTCCCTGTTGACCTGTAATCCAAACCCATGTCCCCGGTCCCTCTCCAGCTCTCCTGGAGCCCCTTTAAGCCCTGGAAGGGGCTCTGAGCTCTCCCTGGTGCCTTCTCTCCTCCAGGGGAACACCCCCAGCTCTCCCAGCCTGGCTCCAGAGCAGAGGGGCTCCAGCCCTGGAGCATCTCTGTGGCCTCCTCTGGACTCGCTCCAACAGCTCCAGGTCCTTCTCACGTTGGGGGCCTTCAGCAGCTCGTCCTGTGCCCTCCCACAGCACCACAAAGGTCCCTGGGAGCACCTTCCCCATGGCACAAAGGAGGGGTGATGCTGGGGTGGAATCAAACAGCTCATCCTTGACCAAGAGTTCAGCTCTCAGGGGAGAAAGGAGCTCAGCCTGCACTGCTGGAACAGGACTGAGCCCCACCAGCTCCCCAGGTGGACCAGCACCACACGAGGCCAAGCTCTTCATGACCACAATGTCCTCCCCCTCCCAGCATCATCCTTCACACTAAAACTGTTGCATTTGAGGGTTTGCAAAAGGCTTGACAACTGCCAAAGAGCCTACGCAGCCCTAGCACCTTCCCAGGGAGAGGGAGACGTGCAGGAATAAACTGCTGGGTGAGCCTGGCTGGAAAGGTGAAACTCTTACATTGGTACAAACATGGAGATTCACATCCTTGGAAGAGAGAAGCCTTTCAGATGTCCCAGGCTCTGCTTGCACCTCTCCATGGACCTGGATCTCCTGCAATGGATGCTCAGCGTGGCTCAAATTAATCCTAAAATAACGCCCAAATGTCTGGGGGGCCCTGAACTGAGCTGCTGCTTCTGGAGAGGGAGATCTAGGCCGGTTTCTGGAGAGGATAAAAGGCAGAGCCATGACACAGCTCTTATCTCGCAGCCTTGGCCACTGGCAAGAACAGAGATGGAGAGGAAGGTGATTGTTTTTTCTAAAGTGGAGAGGAAAAGCACCGTGCACAGGCAGACAGCTGGAAAGAAAGGGGATGGAGCCTCCCTGATGAGCCCAGACAGGGATGGAAACTCTGACTCATCAGTAGGTTTTGTGGGAAGAGAAACCTGCTAATGTGATCCAGCTAATCCGATAAAAAAGTGCCCCTTGCCACTGGGGGGTGGAACAGGATCCATGGGGTCGTGGGGGAAATACAACCTGGGTGACAGCGAGGATGGTGGCACGTCCCCAGAGGGGAGGGTGGCACGTGCCAGGGCTTGTCCTGCACCTCCCCTGAGCACCACAGTGCCAGGGCTGTCCCAGACCTGCTCCTCGAGGCCGAGGGTCTGTGCTGCCTGGAAGATGATGCTCATTGGGAACGGGCAGAAGAGGCTCAGGGCAGAGCTGCAGCAAGTTCTGCCACCCGCCCCACAGGTCCTGAAAGTGTCACCCCCCCTTTCCTAGCACCTGCAAAGTCATGAGATCTTTAGGAACCCAGGAACAAAAAGGCAGCATGAGAGCGAGGGGCTGAGTCCTCAAACCAACAGAAAAAAATTAAACTTTCTACATTTTAAACACTGGCAAAATTCAACCTCCTGTGTCCACGTCCAGCCCAGAATCAGAGGTCAAGAAGCTGCCTCGGACCAAGGCTGGCCTGGTTTCTGCAAGCCAGGTTCCTCCAAAGCCACGGGCAGCGACCCACACAAACCAGCGCTCCAATAATCTCTCCAGGAGAACAATTCCCGGCCCGGGGCCCCGTTTAACACTTCCCTCCCCATTCCCTTGGCCACGGAGCCGAGCTGCAATCTCACAGTCGTCAGGAAGAGATTTAATTATATCTGCAGAGGTCAGGCAATCCATGCAAACGATGAGAGAGAGAGGTTCTGTGGCGCGACGCGAAGATTTCGCCCGCAGCACGGCGGCAGCCAGGGCCATTTTTCAGGGAGGAAATGGCATCCGTCAGAACAAAACCTCCGGAGGGAAACAATAGGAAAAGGTGGGAGGGGAGGCAGACAATTAATATATTTAAATCTGGTCATATAGCTGCAAAATCAGGCAATTTAATGCTGTTTTCTATCAATTTTTTTCTTGTTTTTTACAGAGTGGTGTGATCAGTGCTTGTTCCAGGTAAGTTTTGTTGGGAGATTTCTTCCTGCTGAAGCTGAGCTGTGTATCCCCAAGTATCCACTATAATGACATATATGATATATAATACATCACATATAATAAATCATATAATTTAGATCATCTCTTAGATAACAGCTAATTTATATACACCACAGAATATAGTGTTTGTCATACATAATTTATGTGCAACGTTATAGAACATACATTATGCATTATTTAATTATATGAAAACGAGTGTAAAATCACAAAGGTGGAACATTAGAGCTCCAACCTCCAATTAGGAATTAATAGTATGAAAGCTCTAATCACACTAACACTTCAGCCTGACTTGAGGAATACTGAATCAGAGCTCCAGAGGAGGCAGAGGTGCTGCTGCACCACAGTTCAGACAGAAGCCTCGCACTCACCGGATGGAAAATTGTCAGGAAAAACATTAGCAACACAATAACTTATTTTTAATGTGGAGCTGTTAGGAAAACACAATTATATGCTTCATTTATACTGCAAGATATAACCCAACTTATGGTAAAAGCATTTAGAGCTCGTTTTGTAAAAAAAAAAACAAAAACAGAGGAGTACAAAGGTAATAAGGAAAAATTGCACCTCGAGGGGAAAACGCTCCCCCCTCCCAGTGGGGCCAGTCCGTGGTGGTGGAGCATCCTCACCTCCTGCACCTTGTACCCAGCAGGAAAGAGATGCAAAGTGAAGGCAGAATGAAAATCGAGCTTTTTCTGCAAATGCTGCAAAAACATCACAAGGGTAACAACGACCCCCAGGAAAGGAGCTGGCAGGGCCCATCCTCACAGCGAGGAAAAGCTGGAAGAGCTCTGCAAGGTTCCAGGCGCTCTCCCACTGCCCTGGCACGAGGATCAGCCATGCACTCCCCAAGTTATGATGCTCTGGTCTGTTAGAAGCAAAATCCAGTTTATTCATGGAATGTTTTCTCCATTACAGATGCACAGACCGATCCTGGTGCCTGCTACAGGCTCAGAGGTCCAAGTGCAGAGCTGTTCATGGATTTACCCTGCAGTTACGGTGGTGTAACACCCACAGGCTTTGGAACACTGATTCAGGGGACAATCATCGATTTGAGGAATCATAAATAAATCAGAGAAACTTGTACAGTTTTGATCCTGAATTTTTTGTCTCGTGATGTCTCCTCTGCTACAAGGACTTCCATGGATCAGGCCCTGGACAAGGTTATTCAGAAGCAGCCCAAACAAACATGTTGTTACACACAAGTCAGACTGGTCTTCAAAACGTCTCCCATTGTTCCCAAAACAACCAGATTAAAGCCTCCCCTCTGTGCATGCAGAGAGAACAACATTTTCTATGAATGGATGGACATTCATTATTTAGTTCCCAATCCCTGACTTAGAGCCCAAGGCAAAAAATGGAGCTTCAAACACTTTCTGCTGTACAACCCATCAAAGACCACTCTGGAGGATGCAGGGTTGTCCCACTGAGTAGCTCAACCACTTTTCAGAGGAAGCCCTTGCCCACATTCAGGGCCTAAAAGAAAAAAAAACCTAAAAGAAATAGCCAAAAGAAAAAAAAAAAAAATCTACATTTGCAAATCAACAGGAGCTGCCTGCCAAATGAGAATGAGATGGGCCCCAAATTAAAAATCTGCTGGACTTTGTTCGCCATCCAAAATCCTCCATCTCCAAAGAAAAATTTATGCTACTTCAAAACAGAGTTGGCTTTGAAAGTAGGAAGGGAAAGAATGCATTTTATCTTCCAGAATGGCAAAGCAGTTCTGGAACAAGGAAAAAGGGACCATGTTTATCACTGCAAGGGACAATTTATTGTAAAAGTCAAAACAGAACATTTCACAGAAATGCATTTGCTACATCGACTCGGGCTCGTACCAGCTCAGATCCCATTTCTGAAGGGTTCTTAAAAGAAGAAGAGAGCATTGGTTGCAGATTAATACCCATCACACGACCAGTAGATTTTAATTATCCATCATTTAGGATGGTGTGGTGGCAAAACAGTTGTTGTCAATTCATCAGCCTAAAAGGCAAGAGAAAGGGTGTGTTTGGAGAGGCAAAGCCGCAGCATCCTACCAGGAAAATTCGGGGAAAGGTTTGATGGTGCTGATGAATCCCACAGAAATGCTGCAGGGGTAACAACAGGGCCCCCCAGCATGAGGGCTCCCAAGGACCAGGGACACTCCCAGGGTCTCACAGCAGTGTGGATTTGGTATTCCCAGGCTGGGTCCTCCTCCTCCTCCTCCTCCTCCTCCTCCTCCTCCTCCTCATCAATCCCCGTCAATCCCACTGGCTGGAAATCGGGCATCGTGCTGACCCCGTCTGATCATTGTAACACCAGAAGAAACCGGGAAGAATTTATATTTAAATTTATTTCTGCAGGAAGAACAGAGATGATAATTTACTCCCCAAAGATGCCCCTGGGGAGCAGGGAGCAGGATCACTCCTCCTGCATCACAGCATCCCTGCACAGCCTGCGTGAAAGAGCGCAGGGCACCGTGATCTGGCAGGATTCCTGTCACAGGCCTGGGCTGACGAGGAAAAACTCCCTCTTGAACTTCGGGGACCCACACACACAATTTAGGATCTAGGAAAAACCGTTCCATGCTGGTGCATCAGCCAGCACAGCAGATCCTGGTGCTAAAGCTCTGCTGAGCGCAGAACGAGCCTCGGCGTTACTAAAATGCACATTTTTTACCACGGTTAACTTACTGTGAAATACAGCTGCAGAATCTCCCTAGAGCTCAAGTGGGAAAAATCCCCCCATTTTCTCAAAGCATTTGGAGGGATGGGAAAATGCCCCACCAGGGAGCAACACCCCCTTAGGTGGTGCAGGGACACGCTGCTCTCACCCAAAACACCGGCACCGCACACGAGCAGCTCAAAACCCTGCGAAAGCTTTCCTGGCAAGCAAGCAGGCAGGGGTCTGCAGCAGGTACCAGCACCCAAGGAAAAAGGCCACAGGGGACAGAAAAAGGGGTTTAGACCCAAATTTAAACGGAGAATCCAAAACAGAGGTAGGTGTTTCCTCTAGCGGCACTCAGGTGGCCGATGACAGCGATGGGTGTCACAGGTTGGATGAGGGCTCCTCACGCTTTCAGCTGAACCTCCCCAGTCCCTCGTGGCCACTGGGCAGACACCAGAGGTGTTCCTGCTGTCCCAGTGATGTAGCAGGTCCTGGATCCAGCCCACAGGATGGAGAGGCCAGCACTCCAGAGCAGGAAATGCTCGTTGCAGCTTGTCCTCTCAGGTGGCTCCTTATCACCCCCACAGCTTGGGCTGAGCACTCTGCAGCCCTAAAAATCCTGCCAAGGAGCTTCAGTCCTCCAGGCTGCGAGCAGCAGCTCCCTGGGCACCGGGAAGTTTGGGGCTGGCTCTGCTTCCCAGCTGCCAGGGCAGGCTGCTCCATGCAGGATCACCAGTGACTGGTTTACACAGGGAGCTCTTTTCCCTGGCTTCAATGCCACCAACATTCCTGATCCATCAGAACTCCTCACCAAACGCAGTCAGCAGCATGGAGGGCTCCTTCTCACCCTGCCTGATGGGGCAGGAGGGCTCTCGTTATCCACTCGTGGGTGTCCAGCCCCTCTCTACCTTCTCCATCCCTCCCAGTGGCCAGCCCTTCCAGGGAAAACAGGGGTGCTGTGGAAGCAGCTAAAGAAAGGGTGCAAACGCCTCCCTTCTGGGGAGGCCTGGGCTGAACACACACTCCCGTTTCATTATCCCACTAAACATCCCTTGTCCCTTTCAGGAATGGAAATGCTGATACACAGTAGGCCCCTGCGTAGATGCAAAGAGGAATTGTGGCTGACTTCAGCGTGCAGGCGAGATTGGAGACCTCCCGGTAACAATATCATGTCCAGTAAGCACACAAAACAATTCCATTAATGTTTCAGGCTGCTTTGGGCTGAGGCAGCTCACGGCGACGGCAGAGCTCCGCCGTGCTCCCAGCGAGTTATTTATGCACAGTGACACTGCACAGCCCAGCTCTGCTGCCTCCCCCTAAAGAAATAAATAAATTAACGAAGGGGAAAAACAAAACAAAATAAAAAAAAAACCCTGAACAAAACAAGCCTTTTAAATCAAAGGGCTTTAGAGCCCCTCTATAAACTCAGCGAAGCAGGAGGACAGCAAAGAGCCAAAGTGCTCCTTGCCCAGGTCCTTCCTAGAGACGGATTTTGTCCAGGATATCTGCACACCATAGTGGAAGAATTCTGATTTTTCCAGGCCACCCTACCCTCCTCTGTAGCTTCTTTAAGTGGAAATGCTTTGAGGCAGACACTGTCTCAGGCCAGCCCTGGGCTGAGCCACCAGCACCGCACAGGAGCAATGGGGTTGGGACCGGCGTGAGGTTCTGGAGTTTCCCAGAGTATCCCATGCGGCTCCAGGAAGCAGGAGCGCTCAGGAAGTGCTCTCCATGGCAGGCACAAGAGAACAGCACGCTGCTGGTGATCCTGGGCTGGGTCCCACCCCGCACCTGCCAGAGCTATCCGAAGGGAAAGCAGCAGGAGACACTTGCTCCTGCTCCACGGTCTGATGCTGAAGTTACAGCCGATATACCTGCAGTCTGTCAGGGACGCAGAGTCAGCCCATTTCATCCCTGGCTTCATTCCAGCGGCCTCATGCCACAGACAAACGTGCACGGCTGTGCATAAGCAAATGTCATTTGATAACTCAGAAAAGAAAAGAAGCGGAGCGGGGGGTGAAGCGCCCTGAATATCAGCAAAGGGTAAGTCACTTCCTTTCTTCTGCCGCTGCCTTAAGATCCTCCGTAGCAGTGACAACAGCAGCATCTGGTGGCAGTGGTCAGTACCTGGGGTGCTCCTCGCCGGTGTCCCATCCACCCCGGCCAGCACAGCACCCATCGCATCGCTCGCCCGCCGGGGCTGAGCTCGCTGCCCACCCAGAAGAGGCGATTTCCTGCAGCCTCCCGGCCGCAGCGGCAGCGAGGACCCGCGGATCAATTGCGACCGCCTAATCCGGGACTAATCTCAGGGATTCAGGCCACGGATGAGCTGACGACGAGGGGCCCCGCGCCCCAAAGGCTCGGCCGGGCGCTGCCGGGGGAACACGGGACCGCGCAGCCCCAAGCTTGAGACACTGCGAGCACGGCCACGAGCCCCAGCTCCCGCACAAAACACCGGGAGGCAAAGTAAATCGTGTTGACATCCAACAACTTCTTGGTAAAACCGAGTTCCGAAAGCCAGCAGGATTTGGGGGCAGCCGCAGTTGCCAGTGGCACACGCTCACATGATCCCAGATTTCTGCTTCCACACACTACGGGCTGATGTTTCAGCTGGACGAATGTCCTGCTCCCAGGTGAACCAGCTCTCGTTAGTATCTTAAGAGCATATTTAGTGTTTTAAGAGCAACGGCAATGACAATAAAACACTTTGAAGCCAGCAGTACGCAGATACAGGCGAAAACAACCAAAGTTGTTTCCTTTCAGTATAATCCGGCATCTAAAAATTAAACGAGAACTATTCGGTTTGCTACAACTTAATAAAAAGAGATAAATAAGCCAAATGACAGAGAACAGTTAAATGAGTGTCTTGATACATAAAGATTAATTAGCCGCGTCTGGGAAGCCACGCACGTTTCCCTCTGCTTGTGTCTTCAGAGTTTGATCCCAAAGTATCACAACAGTGAGGTGAGCCGAGAGCATCCTGAGCTGCTGTACGGACGCAGGAGAGCATTTTCTCCTTTTATTAACTTTTTTTCAACGCAATTACCCGAATTTGGCCCGGAAGGCAGCAAGGATTACGCCTGGGATGATCCCCCTCCCTCCAAAGGGATCTGTATCCCACGGCTTTGCAGCTGAAAACATCAGCGCTGTTTACCCACACCGAGCAAGGCGATACTCGAAGAGAACTCCTAATCCCTGAAGTAGCATCTATCCCCTTCGCTTCGCCTTCTCTAGGATGAGGGAAATTTCCTACAGCAGCACCTCCGCGCTCTCAGATATCCCCTGCGCATCCCTCTCCCGTTACAAGTGCAGGGTGCTTCGCCTCGCAGCTGCAGCGAGCGGAGAAAATGTGGGTGACGGAGGTCTGGGGGCACACGGACACCCCCAGCCCGGGGATGGTGCTCCCTCCGCAGAAGAGCGCAGGCAGGTAGGGGACGGAGCCGAGGGACGGGGCCGGACCCCGCTCGGGAGGAGCCGCGACCCGGCCCGGCGGCTCTGCAGCTCGCGAAGAAGGTGCAAAACAACAACACGGCCAAGAACAACAGAAAAAAAAGTACCCGACAACAACCGCAACAACAACCCCCCCGCCCCGCGCATCGCCCCGCGCCGAGCGCTCCCGGAGCGGAGGAGATTAAAGCGACCCGGCACGGACACACGGACACCGCGCTCGGCTCCCGGCCCGCCCCNCCTCCCGCGGCCGCCACCGCCGGGGGCTCGGGCACCGCGGGCAGCGCCGCTGGAGCCCCTCGGAGGAGCCCGGCGCGCTCCCCGTCCTTCATCCCCGGCCGCCCCGGCGAGGGGAAGGATGCGACAGACGCCCACCGGGTCCCGCAGCCCGGCGAGGGCCCTGTCACATCTTCTGTGCCCCACAGCCCGCACCGTGCCCGGTGTGCCCTCTCCTGACACGGGACGGTGCCCAGCAGCTTCGTTTCCCTCTGCACCTGGTGCCCACCCGCTGATGAAGGATGCTCTCCAGCGCGCTGATCCAGCCGGAGTAGGAGCCCAGTGGGAACCCCAAATTAGTCCCCCATTTAGAGCCCCTACCTGCGCCCTATTTCCGGAAGGCCTGCGCCTCCCCACCCGCTCTCCCAGCCTGGAGAGAACAGCCGGGCTCAACCTCTGCACCCGGCGTTGGCTTCCTGCTCCCCAGGGCACAGAGATCCCCATTCTCCCCCCACCTCGGCTTTCCACACATCCCAGTCTTTATAATTCCCGCTGCTGGAAGGCAGCTCCATCCGTGACCACCCTCCCTGCCATCCCCCTCCTACTCCCACGGGCCGGGACTTCCAGGGCACAGCAGCACGGAAAACCCGAACGCGCCCGTGGGGAGGGAGGGAGGGAGGATGCTCGGAGGGGAGCAGGCTGGGCGTGCAGGGTTCCCCTCGCTGCCCCGCTGCCGCAGGCTCCACGCTCTCCCGAGCCCTTCCAGCGGCTCACAACAGATCCCTCTGGAAAAGCAGCCCAGTGGGAGAGAGTATTATACAGAGTGGTTTTGCAGTACGTTATCCCATCCCCAGACAGAGGGAAACGCTTGAAAGTTGCAACGACCGATCCATATGCTGGCAGAGAGCTGGGACAGGGCTGGTAGAGTCAGTTTGCTGGCAAATCTCCAAGAGAAACTGCTTCTTTTCTTTTTTTTTTTCTTTTTTCTTTTTTTCTTTTTTTCCCCTTTTTTTAAGAAAAAACCCTCCTGACTCCGAAGGCTCATTTCCAGCATGCACCCTTCAGGACTCTCTGGAGCTGGAAAACTGAGCTAAATAAATGCTGAGCTCTTCCTCCAGCGTCTTCCATTGCAAGAGTGGGGCCAATTCCTGCCAAATTCAGGGAAGGGGGAGGTGGGCTGGGGTTTCGGGGGAATGCCAGCTCCAGGAATCAAGTGATTATGTAAAGATCGTAGCTCTCATTTAAATTAAAAACAAGCTTTCAGCCCTCGTGGTGGTGGAAAAAATTGATTTAAGGATAAAAATTGACTTGGGCACAAAAACTGCTTCACGTTTATTATTATTTTTCAAACTATGTGATTTTTCTGGAGAACCAGCATCGATCCTTCTGCATTTAGCAGCGAAGCAGGTCGGCTTCAGGAGCTCTCCACCAGGGAAGCTGCTCCCAGGGCTCCCAGTCAAAGGCATAATAGAGATGTCTAATATTTTGCATTAAAAGTTTGAATATCTGAGCTCCACTGATCTGTGCCCTTCCTGATTTACACACCCCCCAAAAGGACTGGTTTTCCTGTCTCCCTGTTTCAGCAAATACTGAACTGACATGTCACATTATTAGAGCTTCATTATTTTTGTAAAACCTTCCCAAGTAGAGTGACTGGTATATTACGAAGTATAAATAATTAAAACTAAACGAGAGATGTCAAAATAATGGAACAAAGTGTATTTTATGATGCATTATTCTGGCTTGTTTATCCACAAAATTCAGTAATTAGTAAGCAGCCTCTGAGTCATTAGCAAGGTTTGACTGTATTATTATCTTTATTAATTATCATAATTATTATATTTCTTATACTGTGGAGTCATTGCTAGCGGCTTTGCAGTTAAGGCAGAATTGACTTTCCCACTAAAAGCAGGATTTAATTGTGTTGTTTCCCACAAAAATGAACACATTTCATCACCAAACGTGCAGCAGCTCCCCAGCAGATACAACCCAGTTTATTTCCAGTGCCTGAGACACCCCATCGCTCCCTTTCAGACCCTTTCAGAGCTCATTTTTTTCCCAGTGAAGCCCCGTTCCCTCAGATTTACACTGCTCAGCCCTGTCACACTTTGCACGTTCATCTGCCTCCCTTAGACCTCGAGCAGAGACTGATCTGAGACACCCAGCATCACAAAGTGTTATTGCTATTAATAGCCAGAATGCTTTTTTATATATATATATGTATGTATGTATGTATACATATATATGCCAAGGGAAGCTGGCAGAGGGAATGCTCCTCATCAGAGGAATGTTCTCCCAGCTCACCTCACCTCTCCAGTGCTTCTCCTCCTCAGACTGTCAGAAGAAGACAACCCAGTGGAGCTGAGCATCACCCCTGGCCAGGGCCTGGGGAGCCACGGGCATCTCCAGCCTCCATCCATGGTTCTCTGCCCAAGCATCAGCAGCTCCTGCCCCTGCCCAGCCTCACCGTGTGTCCAGAAAGCCTCCAACTTGTGCCTGCTGCTAAATCCTCCTTCAGCCTGTTTTCCCCCGCGTTTCAATGTGTTTTGTCCCCATGGCACTTTGCAGTTGAGCAAATGGGGTCTGCCAGGAGGTGCAGATTTGTGTGAACTCCTGCACCTCTCCACGTAGGACCAACAGTGGAGCACGGAGGTGGTCCCAGGGCTGGAGCACATCTGCTCTGGAGCCAGGCTGGCAGAGCCAGAGGTGTCCAGCCTGGAGAAGAGAACGCTCCAGGGAGACTTTAGAGCCCCTTCCAAGTGCTGAAGGGAGCCTGGAAAAAAGATTGGGAGGGACTTGTTATGAGGGCTTGCTGTGATACCACAAAACGTCAAGACTTTGGGTTTTGCCCAGGTGTCCACAGCTGACAGGAGTGGTCTGGGATGGCCAAAGGGAACCAGCAATACCACTGGAGCTGCAGGATCCCCAACAGGGCTGAGCCAAGCAGCCAAACAGATTGAAAACTCTGGTATCTTTTCCTTTCTTTTCCCAGCCGAGTCCCCCCAAACCCCAGCACGTTTGCAGTTGCTTTGGCCGGGCGGCTGAAAGAGGAGCGAGCTCCCAACATGACAACTCACATTTCATGCCTAACGTTAGCCCTGGAACAGAAACAGCAGAGTGTGATTATCTCAGCAATCCCATTTAAGCCACACGGACTCCTCACAAAGAAGGGAAAACTCTACAGTGAGTATTTCGAAATATTAGGCTAAACCTGAACAATCATAATTTCAAAGGCACCTTTCAGAAGCAGGAAAAAGCCTCCGAATCTATCAGTTTCATTGTTTGTTTCAAAGTAGTCCTCCTCCTCTCAACAAAGCATCGAAAAAGCCTGCTGAAATGATTTTTAAAATAATGTAGCACAGTGCAGTTTATTACTTTAAAATACTGCTATCATTTTCCCCACTGTATTATGCAGCTATATTTTGACATTTTAGTCTTATCCCCAGTTTATGTCTGAGAGTGATTTAATTCAGAGCTACACTCCTCGTTCCTGTTTGGAAGAAGAGGGATTCTAAATATTCAGTAGTTTCAGTGGTCACAAAAAATGCTGAACAAATGGATAAAGCCAATTGCCAATAAACACAATGCAAATGTGTACATTTAAATGCAGTGAAATTGGATTAATTAAATTCACATTGCATCTGGATTTACATGTAATACAAAACAAAATGAAATGCAGCTCAAGAGCTTCCTGTGGCTTTAAAATGGAGCTGACTGAAAACATCTTCGTTTACCTATGTGGGCTCTGGGTCAGGAACTGTGCTGGTAAATAGAAACATTCACAATCTAGATAAGCAAGATTTGACCCACAAAACAAAGTTATGAATTTGGCATTTCGTGTCGTTTAAAATCTAATGTAAAACTGCATCTCTCTGCTAACAAAACAGATGGTATTAGGCCTTCTTTTTGGCATTGGGTTTTGGTACCTGTCCAAAAAATCTTCTTGACGTCCTTTAAATGCAGCTATTTAACCACCTGTCACTTTGCTTTAGATGCCCATTGAATTTCTGACAGGAAAAACATTATTTTGTCTACACGTTCTCTCATGACACAAGAAACGTAGCACATATACAGCAAAGTTTACACATTGTGTGAAAATCTCTTAAAAAAAAAAAAGAAGAGAGTTGTTACATGCTACTAAGGCAATTACTCCATAATTAATGTCATTGATAGGATAAAACATTCCAGAAACCCAAATATAACAAAACAAAACAAGCTCAAACACGACAGGGAAGTATTAATGACACTCACAACACTGACTTACAATTTTCTTCTGCCCGAGTGAAAACATCTCACCTTTGGCCAAATACCAACCTGGGTGATGCATGTAAGCAAATAATTTGCCCCCCAAAAAACATCTTCATTAACATGCATATGTTAAAGACAAAAGGTCCCAATACCGTAAAATATATCAGCAAGTTTCTTCTCGTGTTCAAGATGATACAAGTGCTTGGATACCTTGATGCATCAAACCTTGGAACTGTTCTTCATAGAACCATGAAATGGTTTGGGTTGGAAAAGACCTTAAAAATCATCTCATTCCACCCCCTGCTGTGGGCAGGGACACCTTCCACTATCCCAGGTTGCTCCAAGCCCCGTCCAGCCTGGCCTTGGACACTTCCAGGCATGGGGTAACCACAGATTCTTTGGGCAACCTTCCTCCTCACCTTCAGGATCTTCTCAAAGGTCACATGTATTTGCTTCTGCTGGCCAGAGGTTTCAACACATGGGACAAGGGAGAAGCTTGTCCTTAACCTCACCTCCTTAAACCCATACCCAAAGCCACTCCTGATTTTCCAAAGCATGAAAGCCTCCAAGATGTGTAGGAAACAAATTTACTTGCCAGAAGCAGCCTTGGGAGGCAGCTGCAGGTGCCTTCCTTGAAAACCCTGACCGTGGGCTCTGTACTCACATCTGTCCTGATTTGCATTTGACTTTGGTCATTATTTGCCTGTTTGGCTGCCTGGGATCCCCGTTGCCCAGGGAAGTGTAAAAGCTTCCCTCCTTCCTCGTGCTGCTCCATGGGAAGAAAAGACTCTGAATGCTTCGTGCTTGTTTAAACCTGACCTGGCCTGGGATGCTCCTGCAAATTTGGGGCAGCAACATAAGGGTGGCTCAGAGGAGAGGGAAGACCCAGGACTGTTTGGAGATGAAGACCTGATCCATCTGGGGGGGTTTGGGACAGCGCTGCCCCAGCTCTCACCTCGGCATGCTCAGCACCAGCACGCCACTCTGCCATTTAGAATTCCTCCAGGAAATATAAGCTTTCCACAGGCAAACTGTTAGCAAAGAATGGGAATGGATGTCCAGGAGCAGAAATACCTCTCACCCAGAATTTGCAAGGTCTACCCCAAAGCCAAACAGAAGGATCACAGGAACAGAGAGGTGAGCGAGCTCTGTCACCCTTTGGGGAAGGTGCCACGGGATAACCCAGGAGTTTGGGGCAAGGGCAACCATCCAGCCCACAGATCCAGTCAAAGACTGGCCCTTCACCAAGGCAGACATGCCAAGGGCCACACTCCCTCCTCGATCGCCTGTTCCCCATTTTGTCTACATGAGAAATCAGGACATTCACACGGGCTTCCCACTTGGTGCCCACGTGAAGGGGGTGGGAGCTGCAATCAGCCCCAGCTCCCGTCCTCAGCCAGGCAAATTTGGAGCCACTCCATTTCCCAGGTGTGGGACACTTAGTGAATAAGGTTTCTGTTAACTAAGTGCTACGAAAAACATTCGAAACAATTTGTCAGGGTCTTGTGCCACTTGTATAACAGAGGAAATTAATCCCAGGTGCCTCCCCAGCCACTGGCAAGAGAATTACACCAGAGATGAATTTGGCTTCGTAGCTTTAATTTTACTGTGCAGTCGCTGAGAAGAAGTATTGCTTTTGATTTCAAGGATGTCACATACTGTGACCAAGTTTAACAGTTTCTTCAGTTTCTTCCTCGTGAAGTAAAGGAGTCATTTCTTATAACCACGCTCTGAGTGAGTGTCTCGGGCTCGCGCTCGGAAAGTGAAGCAATTGAATCATCTCGTCGGCTCATTTTGAGGGGTGAAGCTGATGCTCCCCTCCTCTACCCAGAGGATTAATCTTTCTCAGAGCAGCTCTCAGACTCCTCAATGCAGAAGAGAGTGACTTTTGTTTTATAAATGATCTCCTGAGCTTGCAATAGTTGAGTTTTCTCTAAACTTATTCAATATTTCGACAGTGCAGGGGAGCTCCCGTGCTCACCCTCAGCCCAGGGAGAAGATTGGTGGCTGATCTTCAAAATTAATTTTTTTTTGGTTTTTTTTTCTTTTTATTTTTTAACCTAGTTTCCCATGGCTCTGCTTTGCCAAGGTGACAAGAAAAAAAATATCTATGGTGAGATTTGCCAATTGATCTAGGATTAAATGTCAAAATGCATTTTAGCTCAGTTTCATCGCTGTGGTTTTTTCTTGTGTTTCCAAGTCTCTGCTTTTGCTTTCACCCAACAAATCATCACTGGGCATTTTGGGGCAGGGTGGGAATTTCCCAGGGCATCCTCAGAGCTGAAGTGCAGCACATGCACTACACTTTAAAAATGGTTTTGCATGTATTCCCACGCATGAAGACAGGCTGCACCCCTGCTCGACAACCCAAAATACACCGCCTCAAGAATCAAGGCTAAAATTACATCCCAGCTTCCACTTGCTAAATATATATTATATTATACATTCCTAGTGACAGAAAGTTACCTTTTTAAAAACAAAAATGTTAATGAACCTGGAGATTATCAGAGGTTTTTAGCTCTTTCAGCCTGACCTGGGATGACTCCTCCTTGCTCAGATGGTTTGTCATCCTCCTTGCAGGGCTAATGGAGTGAGGGAGAGGAGAGGCTCGACACAGGTCCGACATTAGGCATTTGTAATGGCATTGCTAAAGCATTTCAGAGGCTGCAGCTTTGAACATGAAAAGGAGCTCTGACTCCCCGGGCTTTTGGCAGCCTTCCTCCAGGGTTTCTGCTGCCCATGGAAATGCTGGTTGGTGTTATTAGCTGAGCCGGACAAATAATGGATTTTCATTTAAATGGCAGAACTAAAGACTCCGGCAATGCCTGGGATGGTGCGGGGAATTATCACAGGTTAACCCCAAAACGTCCCCTGTCTGAAACAGAACTTTCAGCTCAGTATCAGGTTACTTCCTGCCCTCTCTATCATGGGATAATTACATTGCTGAGGAGACAGAGGCCTTCTTTCCAAGTGGAAACTGAAAATGGTTCATTTTTAAAATGTGCAATGAGATATTTTGAATACTTTCAACTTGTTCCCCCCACCTCTCTTTCTCTGCAGATAGAAGTCGCAAAATTAATACAAATCACAAGCTGGTTAACCTTGATAAGTTCAGTTTTCACTACAAAGGAGCCTCCTCCCATCAGTGTTGCAGGATGAGCTTTGTCTGCTTCAGGCCCAGCTGAAGAGACCTCGGTCCTCAGCTCTGGGCACCCTGGTGAAATACAACCCACACTCTTCCTTTTAATCTCAGCTCCTGTTCTTCTTCCCCTCCTCACTGTTGCTGCCCTTACTGCCCTCTTCTCTGTCCTGCCTCTTACTCCTGCCTCCTCTCCTTGGTCTTCTGGGCTGGAGTTCCACCTTGGCCAGTTTCTCTATGTTATTGTACAAGACCTGCCCCCCAAATAAAAGCAGCATCACAACACCTGATAAAGCTTCTTTCTTAGTTTCCTAAATTTTTCAGACTTCTTAGGAAACTTGTACAACATGGATATTGTACAGCTTTCTTCAAACTGGGTTTTTGCTTTAATTCTTAATAAACTTCATCCCAGATTCTGCCTTTTTATCACTATTTTCCTCCATGCAGTGAAAAAAGGCAAGAAACCCATCCCTGAGCAAGGCAAACAGCCTGGAATCAGCTGGGCTGTGCAGGCTGAGTCCCTCAGTCCATCCTTTGGATCAAAAATACAACTTGCAGAAAGCCAAACACCACCAGTTGGCAGCTCCTGTTCCAACCACTTCAGCTCCCAGAAGAGTTTGCTCTGACAGCGTGGGCTGCCATTCTGGGGAAAGTTTGGATGTGGATGATGAAAATCAGAGTTTTACAGGGAAATTAAGTGTAAATGAGCAATGGCTCCCATTCAAAAGCACACGAGTGCCACACACAAGAACACCCAAACTCCATCCGTACTGAGGCTCTGAAGCATTCAGTCATTCCCTGTCCCAGCATTGCTGGGGGAATTCACACACGAAGGCATCGTTCCAGAGAGCCAGCTGTGTCCTGCTGTGAGCTCAGCGAGGTGGTTCTCCCCTTCTACTCCACTCTCAGGACACCCCAACTGTAGCACTGTGTCCAGAAGGACGTGGAGCTGCTGGAGTGGGTCATGGAGGGTCAGAGGAGAACCACAAAGATGCTCCAAGGGCTGGAGCCCCTCTGCTCTGGAGCCAGGCTGGGAGAGCTGGGGGTGTTCAGCTGGAGAGGAGAAAGAACCAGGGAGAGCTCAGAGCCCCTTGCAGGGCCTAAAGGGGCTCCAGGAGAGCTGGAGAGGGACTGGGGACTAAGGATGGAGGGACAGGACAAAGGGAAATCACTTCCCACTGACAGAGTTTAGGGTTAGATGGGATACTGGGAAGGAATTGTTCCCTGGGAGGGTGGGCAGGCCCTGGCACAGAGTGCCCAGAGCAGCTGTGGCTGCCCCTGGATCCCTGGCAGTGTCCAAGGCCAGGCTGGACAGGGCTTGGAGCAGCCTGGGACAGTGGAAGGTGTCCCTGCCCATGGCAGGGGGCTGAAACTGAATAATCTTTAGTGTCTCTTTCAACCCAAACCATTCTCTGATTCCCATCCTGATATTTCTGGGGGAATTTCAGGAGTTCCCACATTACAATGACACAGCTGCCCCTCACCATGTCACCAGGCAGGGCATCGAGGCTCCAGGGGGAAGTGCCCTGGCAGCACAGCCCCTGTTCACTCTCTGCATCCAAGGAGTCTTTGGAGAAAGCAAGAATTTTACCCCATGGGGATCACCTTAACAAAATACCAGTGAAACAAAATGGTCATGACCTGGGGAGAGGGATCCTCTACAAAACAAATTTTAATCATTACCTTTTTTTAAATTATTATTTAGCAGATTCAGTGGAGTTAAATACAAAGGGAAAAAAATAGAACTTTTGCTCCTGTGGCTGCATTTCCAGCCCTGGCTGAGGGGCCGGGGGCTGGCTGAGCCCCCCATCTGGCTGGGCTGCCACGTCGTGTCCTGGGCCACGGCAGCGCCAGCACCGTGATGCAGAGCAGAGCCCACATCTCCGGAAATTCATGTTTTCCCCTGAAAGGGGAGAGTCTCGAGATTTCAAACAAACCTTTGCCAGCTGACTGTGCAACTAAAGAAAACACTGATGTAATTCAATGAACAATGAGGAACCCAAACTTAGCACAATGGCCATTCTGGCTTTGTTTTCGGTTTCAGCAGCTCTGCACAACGTTGATTACATTCACAGGGGCCACGTTTGCAGAAACCAAGGTCTGCAAGGCAGTGCATTCTTCACTGGTGGGAAGAACACACCCCTGCTCCATGTGAATGTGCAGGCACGAGCAGATTTTAGCAAGGTGAATCCCACCTGCAAGAATTAAATCATGTTTGAGGGTGTGCAACAGCTCTGCTTATTCCCCCTGTCCCTCTCATTCTTACTCTGAGCAAACTGGTTGAGCAGAAGGTGCCCCTGCCCATGGCAGAGTCTAATGAGATGGTCTTTAATGGCCCTTCCAGCCCAAACCATTCTGGGATTTCATGATTCTTCACAAAATCAGCTCCAGATGATGTCCAAAGCTGTTCCAGCAGTACCCTCAGCACACAGGGTCTCACATTCCTCAGGGGCAGAGAGCCCTGGGCAGGACAAAATGCATCACTGGGGCATTTTTGGGAATAAACCACTTTGATTCAGCACGGCTGAGCGTGGCTGCAGACTCCAGCCACTAAATCCAGGCTAAACATGAGTAAATGAAGAAACTCAGTCTGAATTTAGGACAACATGTTTGGGGTTTTTTTCTTTACAGAGAAAAGTTTTTTCTCTCTCAGTTTTTAAGTAGGGGCTAAAACTGATAATGTATCTTTAAATAACAATGGAATCCCTGCATGAGTTTCTTTTCCCTGCCTGCTAAAGCAGGGCTCCCAGTCTGGCCAGTGATGAATTGTGCTGTTTCAGGTGCTTGTGTCAGTACTGAAGACATGGCATAAGAGGATGTGAGAATGACAGAAAAAAACCCCTATTTTTAAAAATATTTAATTCCAGAGATTTTTTTTTCCTCCCCCCTGCTAATCTTTCCCTGTCTTTCAGCTGAAAGCAAGTTTGGGATCATTGGGAGAGGAAAACACAGTCACACTGTGGGCTCTGAGCCAGTGTCATGGGCTGGAAGCAGGTTGCCTTGTGGAGATAAATAATTTGTTTGGAGATGGGAAACAAAGACAGGAGAAAAGGGATGGTCTCACCCGAGCAAGAGGTGGCCAGTGGAACCCCACAGGGACGTGGGCTGGGGTCTGTGTGGTCATCACCGGTCNCATAAGAGGATGTGAGAATGACAGAAAAAAACCCCTATTTTTAAAAATATTTAATTCCAGAGATTTTTTTTCCTCCCCCCTGCTAATCTTTCCCTGTCTTTCAGCTGAAAGCAAGTTTGGGATCATTGGGAGAGGAAAACAGTCACACTGTGGGCTCTGAGCCAGTGTCATGGGCTGGAAGCAGGTTGCCTTGTGGAGATAAATAATTTGTTTGGAGATGGGAAACAAAGACAGGAGAAAAGGGATGGTCTCACCCGAGCAAGAGGTGGCCAGTGGAACCCCACAGGGACGTGGGCTGGGGTCTGTGTGGTCATCACCGGTCTGGAAAGGAGATCAATTAACGCAAGAAAGGTGTTTGCACACAATTCAAAGCATCCAGGTATTTACCTAGAGGAGCTTTGCTGCTGGAGGAGGAGTGTTGTGGGACAGCCACCCAAATAACTGGGCAAGATGCAGCAGCAGAGGGAATTCAGAGGCAGGAAATGCCACGTACTGCAAATGAGAGCACAGGAGCACCAGCCCTGAGATAGGCTGTGGCTGCTTGTGTCACTGGGGAAAGATCTCAGTTCTCCAAAGGCATCATCAGCTCCGCAATCAGGGATGGTCAAAAATGGAACAACAATGCCAGGGTTCCTGGGATGAGACACTGAACAGAAAAAGTTGTTTTGCTAGTGCATAAATTCCTGCTGTACCATCTTGGTAAATGTTGCAGGCAGCCCTAATGTTCCCTTCGAGAAAGGATATTGGAGAACCGGAAAATTCATAAAGACAGGTTCAAAGCACCAGAGTTGTGAGCTGCTTCCGTAGGAGCAGCTCCTAATAGGATAGGCAGATACATAAGAATTTTTGCCTGGAAAAGAGACTATTGAGGGAGTTCTGACACAGGCTCCTAAAATCATGAGCAGCATATAGAAAGATGCTCAGGAACAACTATTTTATTAACTCTTGTAAGGAAAAAGCAGTAGGCATCAACAGCATTAAATTATCCAGAAGTAAGTGGTAATCTACCCCACAGGAAATTAAATTGTGACACTCATTGCCACACCGGGGGAGCAAATGTGCAGCTGGGTTTGAAAGGGACAAGTTCTTGAAAGCAATTAGTTGGACCTCAGTACATGACATCAGGAAGTGTCTATATTCAGATTTTCCTCAATCTTAGATAATACCTTTGTGAAATGTCGTTCAATACAAGTTCTATCTCTTTTCCAGTTTCCTTAAGCAGCCGTTGTTGGAGATGGGATATTAGGCTGTATAGGTAGGTAGAAAATATTTATGACTTTAAAATAACGAAAGCAATAGGAAGATTTTTGGCAGATATAGGCCCTGACCTCAAAGTGAACACGAGGTGATCAACTTCAGCGAGCTCTGGCTTCAATATGACAAGAAAACAGGTGCTGAGTGATGAATGTTGGAAAGTGCTATAAAAACTACAAATTTTGTGGCTATCAATGAATGCTGGTGTTGTTCATTAATAACTATTTGAGAAATATTTGCATCAGAGTTGATCCAAAAACACATAAAAATATTTATGCTCTGCTTGGCTCACTAAGTGAGAAGACCATGAAGCAGCATTGCAGCCACACGGACCAGGCAGAGCCCCCAGGACAGGGTTTTCCCCACACAAATCACTGCTGCAAACACTGGGCCAAAGCTCTCTCCTGGGCAGGAGTTGGGACATCCTGGTCTAGCTGGGAGCAGGGTTTGTGTGACTTTGCAGAGCCCTGCCTTCACACCTCTCATGCTGTTGAGGGACCCTGGAGTCAGAGCCTTGGCCGGGGGCAGAGACCGACAGACGTCACCAAGGTTCAGCTTATGTCCCACACTGAGCCTGTCCTCTCTACACCAGCACATTGCACAGAGCCACAGAATGGTCTGGGTTGGAAGAGACCTCAAAGCTCATCTCATTCCAACCCTCTGCCACAGACACCTTCCATAGACCAGGGTGGCCTTGAGTTGGTACTCTTGTTTTGCTCTGTCCATCATTAAAAACCTGCAAACAAGGTCATTCCCCCTTTATTTACTGAGTGACAACTGACACATTTGTGTTGGAGCATTGAAGCAGGCACTGCTCAAGGTGTAAGTTCTTTGTTCAGGGCGGCTCAGCGTTGCTCTGTGCTAATCCCAAGTGACCTGCCTTAGGAGAAAAGGGCTCAGAAAGCTCCGGCAAGGCAAGACCCCAGAAAGTCAAAATGTTCGTGAACCTACAGGTAATTTCCTGCCTGTGAGTGTTCACTATCAGATAAAAACAAATTAAAAAATAACGGCATCTCAATGATAGCTCTGCTATTAAGAGCAGTTCGGTGTTGCTTCCAGTGTTTGAGTCACAGAACAAACAGGGAGAGAAGCAGAAGCTGCGTGAGCCTCTCTGGTTTTACATGTGCAGAGCTGTGGATCTGAGGCGAGACTTAAGCTGGGCATGTGGAGAGATGCAGAAATCTTTAGATTTGCATATACAATATTGAGATCATGAGAATGTCACATTTAAATGCAAAACTCACGTGTCTCATGAATAAATCATGAATGGTGGCAAGACTGATTTCTTCTTTTTTTTTTTTTCTTTTCCCTCCCTTCAGTTGTCACCCCCCTCCCTGCCCGCTGAAGAGACACTGATCTGCAAAGCAGACAATTCCTCCTTCCCTTCCCAAGGAAACACCGTGATAGATGAGACTCGATAAGAAGCTGAAAGCTCTTCCAAAACAAAAACATGTGCGTGTGTTTCTTGTTTATACTTGGCTAGGAAGTAAAGAAGCATCATTTCCTCTCACTCTCTCTCTCTTTTTTTTTTTTCCCTTCCTCTTTCTCAAGAGATACCTTAATGCCATGGCAACAGCCTTCAACCCTTCTCTTGTACGACACCACCAGATTTGGAAAAGGTTAGCTGTGTGTTGTAATCAAATCCAGGCAGGTCAATCATGTAAAGAGATGACTTCCCATGCGCTGTGGAATAATGAATGAATAGATCACATAGGTCTTCCTTCCTTCCCCTCCTTCTCTCCCTCGCCATGTGAAGTGCCAGCAGATTAGCATTTTTTCTCTGGTGAATAAAATTGAAGTGAACACTTCCCAAAGGTTACTAGAAAACACGGAGTGTGGCGGAAACGGAGATGAACTGATGGTTATAACCCCTAAACCCCAAAGTCACCAAAGTGGGCAAGCCCCTCCTGGTGTCATTAATGGGTAGAGAGGTTTTATGTACAAAACACAACAAGTAAGACCCATCAATGCTGTGAAACACACCCCCCCTCACACTAAACAGGGCTTGCTGCCTCTGTATCATTTTCAGTCGTAAGATATCACCACCAATTTCGCGCTTTGAAAGCAACAATTCAGATCTCATTAACATCAGGCTGGGCTCGCATTTGGGGTTTTGGGTGATACTTCCTTAAAATCAGACATTGAGGATTCATCTAAATGTTAGGAATGTGTTGATTCTGACAAAATTTACTTAAGAAAAGGTATCTCTGACCAGCAGTGAAAATTTGGATCAAAGCTGGCAGCACACAGCACAAATTATGCCGGGTGAGGACAGACACTGGAATAGGGGACAAGGGGGCTCTTGATGTACAGTCCCTATGTCCTGTGCAAGCAGCTCTACATGGAAGTAAGCCCTTCATTGACTCTGTGACTTTACAGTTTATTTTCCACACCAGCATGTGAAAGTCCTGACATTCCACCCTCACTGATTTACCTCTCCTGAATATTAAGTTCTATGGGAAAAGCTGCAGCCACGGGTCCGACACTGGCAACCCCACAGTCCTTCATGCATCTGCTCTGTCCACCACATGGGTCCAAGTTCCCGGTCAGACACCTGATGTAAGGTGTCTCATCGTTTACGAGGGAATATATGATTTTTCTGGGGTCTGAGGGTTAATCTCTGCCTACCTCAGCACTGCTAAACCCCAAAATGCTGGTAAAGACCTTTGTGCTGCTTTGAAAGTAAACTGGGAGGGGAGAAAAGAACCCCACACAAATACCTTGAGAGAGATTTCAGGTCGGAGTTGCAATTTGATAGAAAGAGTACAATAAATGCAATTATACAGAAAAACTGGCTTAAACTCACAAATTCAGAGTACAACCCTGGTGCTCAGGGTGGTGATCACTGTCTTATCAAGGGGTGATTTCAGTCCTGTTGAAATGATGGTTGGAGCTGAAAGCAGTAATCCTGTAGAAGTTCTGGTCCTCCCGTGGATCCATGCAGTGGTGGTGGCGGTGTCCCCAGTCCCCGAACTTCCAGATTATACATGCTCAAATTTCGGCAGGAATGTTCAGTGCCTCCCCCAGGGCCGGAGTGGGGGGTTCACATTGGAATGATGTAATCCTGTGAGTCATGGGATATTTTGGGAGTCCTTGATGGTCTCAGTCCTTGCAGCTGCCCGTGGTGCTGGTGCCACTGAGCCCTCGATGGCCCATTAGCAGAGGTGGCCCCTCGGGCTGGGTGGGACTGTGCTGGTGCTGCCCCAGAGCAGTGACCACAGCTGAGTTCTTTGTGAAGAAAAAGAAACACTGCCCTGCCTCGCAGGGTTTGCCTCTTCTTCCTTCTCTCATCTAACACCCAGCTCGTAGCCTGAGGGGTCGGGGTGCACTGGGCAGCTCCTGCAAACGACCCATCATGAACAATTTGCCAAAAAATAGGTAGAGGGGGGTAGAATGCACAGATTGGTTACACCCGCACTGGCACGCCTCTCTTGTAACCAGGACACCCTCTTGTCCTCCTGCAGGAACATTTGAGGGACGTCAGAAGGTTTTGTGGGACAGAGATGGTCCTCAGAGCCAATATTCTTGGTGCACAGTGTTCACTGGAACAACTTCCAGCAACGCAGGACTTTGCCAGCTTTTTACAAACCTGCTGTTGGTCACAGCTGTACTTGGATTTAAAGGCAAGAGCTTCCAGCCTGGCTGTGAGTTTCCAGGACTATTTACCACTTGGATTTGTAATATGGTGCTGCTAATTGTAATTTGTAGCTGGAGACTGGCTGATGGAAAGGCTTTAGTGGTTGTGGCCACGGACAAGTGGCCCCAAGCCTTCCAGAGCTCAAGAAGCATTTGGAAAATGCTGTCAGGCACTTGGTGGGATTCTAGGGGCTGTCCTGTGCAGGGCCAGGAGCTGGACCCAATGATCCTTGTGTGTCACTTCCAGCTCAGGATATTCCATGATTCGTGGGCAGGATCCTGTGGCAGTGATCCGTGGGGCTGTTAATGGCAGGCTGTGGTTTGGCATGGTCCTGCTGCAATCCATCTAGGGCCAGGGAGAACTCCAGCTGCTGCTGTGGCTTTTTGGCTGTTGGACAAGGAACAAGCAGCCCAGAGGCACTGGGTTTGTCTGCTGGCTGTTTGCAGGCTCTAATTCCATATTAGTGTCCATTAGGGAACGGAGAGACAGGGTGAGGGAAAGTTGAACCCCCAGAACCATCACTCCCTCCTTGGGTTAACACTTCCCTGATGATATTAAGAATGCAGCAAACTCAATATTTTATATCAATCCACATATCCTACCCTGTAGGCCCAGCTCATGGCTGGTGTGGGTACACACTGTCAGGGATGCTTTCCTTCATCCCCAAAATTAAGTAAAGCAGCCAGAGCATAAACAGAGCAGACCTTCCACCCTCTGGTTCCATCAGAACATGCACATTTAACTAAATCTGTGTTATGAACCTACACTTTCCTATGATTTTTGCTTCAGCACTCCCCAGCTGGTGATACTATTGACTCTTGTGAAACTATCCCAGGTTACACCCATCAAAAAAACCCCAAAAAACCATGCTGGGCCAGTTCATTCCAATAGACAAGACAATTTCCTCTGAACCCTTGGGCAGACCTTTCTGGTGTTACCTGGAAGCACTCACAGCCTTTACTCCAATGCCAAAGGTACTGAAAGACTGTGGAATTTGCAAAGACAGGTGGTCAAAGCCACTCGTGCATCCTTTTTCAATCTCCTTTTGTCAGTGTCTGACAAAATCTAAGTGCCAGTTTTTAAGACAGGGAAGCTTTAAGCATCTTAAAATAGTCTTAGAGCAAACCCAGCTACCAATTAAACCTAAGTTCACCTACAGCTTTCTCACCCACTGGAAGTTTCCCAGACCTACTTTTGATGGAATTTTTAATTATAAAGCTGGGTTTGATCTCTGGGTGTCCATTACTGTAGAAAGACAATGCTTAGAAGTGGAAACTTAGAATGAAGAAGGAGGGTTAGAAAAGAATGAGCTTTTATTCCAGGAGAAGGCCTTTTAGCTAATATGCTTTGTTCAATCTGCAGTAGGAAAGGATCTATAAAAATGGCAATATTAACCAATGCTTGGAATTGAAATCCATGATTTTATTTTGAAACAGCTTATCTTCCAGCACTGGATCCGAGTTCTGTGTCGGAAAAAATTTTATCATTTCCCCTCAGCAAAGGATAAGAATGGAGAGAGTAAGAGGGATTAGGATGAAACCATTGCAGGCTTGATAATGGCAGAGAGGTTTTTAAAGATTGACTTTGAAGTGAAAAATTAAGCAAACCTTTAGAAAAATATTTCTTCTTAATCAGAAACTGTGTATTTATGAGAGGCATCAAATGTAAACAACAGAAATAGCTGAATGCCAGAGTGAATGAATGTCATCTGTCCCCAGGAACCTGAAAGCTGATTTCATTTTCTTCATTTGCATCCTGAAACTAATGGAGGCAAAGTGGGATTGCTTCCTGCTGAGCAAAGCTGGGCACTAAATGACCTGGTGCTTGTGCTCCTGTCCCATCCCATCCCTGTTCCATCTCCAGCAGCCAGCAGCATCTCCTCCTGAGCATTCTTTTCAAACAGATTATTATGGGAAAACCTGATTTTAGCCCAACTGCCACAGGGTGCCCCAAGCACCAACCCAAGCCAGGCCACAGGAGGAAGAGTTTTGTACCCCTGAGCAAGGCTTCAAACCTGCATGGTATTGATGCCTTTGCCTGGTCTTAAAATCAAGAGTCAAACACGGTTAGAAGGGAAAAAGGGATTTTCCCTTGGTATTTATTTTAAGGATCCTTAGGTTAGCTACATCCAGGTGGAATGCGCTGAAATGCACCCCGCAATGCTCACCCCCAAAAGATCTGGTATCCCATTATAGGTGTTACTAATTAGCACATCTATCAAAGATTCCCCAGTGAGAGGCTCCAGTGAGCCCCCTCCCCAAGGAACCTTCCCTTGGATGGTTCTATCTCAGTTTACACAATGTGTTCTGGAGAGGACCTTGGGGGCTGAGGTTTCTAAGATGTTGAGTCTCCTAGCTTAACAAAATAAGCCTAAGAATGTAGGCTAAAAGACACCAAGAATATAAAAAGCTATAAAAAGGTATAAAAGGGGTACAAAAGAAAAGGCAAAAAATCATCATAGCATCAGTATCAGGTGGGCACTGAATCTGAAGTCACTTCTGTTACCGTGGTATGGCCAGGAGCCATTGGGACATGAACCAAACTGTAGGGTTTGGCTGGACAGACAGACAACCTCAGCTGTAGTGTTTTTCTGACTGTTTTTAAGAGCTTTATGACTGGACACCTCCATCACATGGAATTTGGTTTTATCTCTAATCAGATGCTCCAAATTAATCATGAGAGCTTTTTCCACTCTTGAATTGCCTGCAAACAATACTAATAGTTCAGTAGCAGCCTGTTGTGTGACTGATAGTAACAGCAGAGAGAGCTTTGCTTGCTGGCTGGGGGAATTCTTCCAACCTGGACCCTTCAGGGAATAAACATTCCTGATACTCTTCAGAGAGCTCTTCCCTTCCATGAGGGAGAAGGCCTTTCCCTTCCATGGCCTTTTTACTAAACAAATTATCCCCTCAGCTCTCTACTCCCAAACGTGCTGTTCCATCTCCTGACTTCTTCTTTTTTAAATGACACATGGCACCCTGATTTTCCCTTCTCTGTACCAGGCATTATCACCTGACCTCAAACCCAGAAGATGTAAAATAGTCCCAAAACAGCAGATATTCAGTAGCTTACACCTACCTGGTATCCAAGAGAGGGAATCACACACACCTGGCAAAGCTGGAGTGCTAACCCCTTTAATACTTTATATTTTAGAGGATGGAGCCTTTTTAAACTACTGGGCAATAAAACACCTTATCCCACCATGTGGACACTGTGCTAAAATCCATGTTTACAGAATCTGCCTGGGGCTGAGTCAGGGCTCACAGGTGAAAGTTTTGAGTAATCCAGTCATAAAAGCCACTAAATCCCTTTCTTGCGGTTTGCTTCCTATTCTTCCCCGTGCCTCATCATCCATCACCTCTTCACCTCAGTTTGGGGCTTTTAGGAGCAGCTCTATGTGATGAATAGTTTAGTCCCTTGTACCTAATTAAAAAGATTTTGTCATTTAAGCTGTGTTGCTTTCTCATTTTTAGCCCCACTTAGCACCAACAGCTGCTCCCTTTGGCTGAAGGGAGCAGTGCTGGGCATGGGCAGCATCCAAGTCAGGCACAGGAAAGCATTTCAATATTGTTAATTTTAAGGTTGTGATTAAATCGCAGTGATTTCAGAAAACTTTCATGAAAATCAGGTTCTGTATAGGATTGTTATCCTGAATAAGAGATGTAAGAGGTATGACACAGGAGAAGATTTTGTTTCTAGCAATGTTATAAATAAATATAAAGATGTATTTTTGTATCTAAACGTACCAATAAAATACAAATAAATGTATAAAATAAATTATATTAACAGATGTAAAGAAATAAACAGCATCCTTTGTTTCTAGCAATATTCTCTCCAATGGTTAAATAACAAATACCTCTTTAATTGATCAGCCATGCTCTTAGGCACAGTGTAGGAGTCCTTTCCCATTGAAGTTTGGCCTTTCCCATAGCTGAACCTAGATTTAATTAATTTTCCCAAATTTTAACATTCCAAATCCCTGTTCAGCTTTAGAAGTAACGATTATGTTGAAGCATAAGGTATTTTGAGACCTCCTAACAGATGCTCTGCTGTTATTTCACATCCACCTATGGCACCGAAGCCTCTCAGGCATTAATGAGCACCATCTCCAAAGGGGAATTACGAGCAGCCATGTGGGAAGGAAACAATTTCCTAGGCTTGATCCCCCAATAAATGCAAAACTCGTGCCTGGTATCTACTCCTCCCTTTGGGTTGGCTTCATTCCCCTCTCATTTCCAAAGGATCACTACATCAAGGATGTAGGAGAAGATCCAGACTGGAAGTATTGGTTTCATATTAAAGTCTAGGACCCATGAGCAGGATTTCCAGCCCAGTTGAGAACAGCAGGAACCACAGACACCAAAGATGCCACTGAGACTCATTCTCCAGCGAGCTCCTCTCATCCCCACTGCAGTGGATGGGGTTGTTTAGCTGTTTGTGTTCTTCTCCAGTTCTTTGGTTTGTTTAGCAAACTGGTTTTCCCATGGTTTGTCCAACCAAAGATATCCCCTGACTGCAAGGCGTCCTTGTGGGACCAGCACTGCCATGACTTGTGGGCACAGGAGGGTTAGAGCAGCTTTACTCACAGCTGAGATCATAAAATGGTGTCATTCCCTCCCGTGGCTACATCTGTGCAGTTCCCTGCAGTCACTGGTGAGGAATCTGGGTCCCTTCTCAGCACACAACTGCATTTTAATTGAATTAAGCTCTGTCACAGCAATCCAGCCATCCTATCACCAAACTCCCATCCTGCCCTGAAATAGCTCTCCAAGTGATTTACAACTCACGCTCCCAAGTGAAAAGGACAAAAAAATTAATTTCTCCCTCATTTCCAGGCTGAAAAGTTTTGAAACTTGAATTTTTCAGCAGTGATTTTCTCCATTCAAAACTTGCTGGCAGTAAGGAGGCAGATGAAGAGTGGGACATGGCCATTCACCCTGGGCCTGCAGGCCCTCTTCGCTTCCTTCAACTTTTTTTGCTCCCTGAAGGCTCTGAGAAGGTCGCAGCACAAGCTTATTTTTACCTCTTATTTTCACATTTCCCACTGATTGTCTGTACATCGATCTCTCCTGAGCAGGAGCTCCAGAGCAGCAGCTGCAGTCAACAAGGCCAGGCTGGACGGGGCTTGGAGCAACCTGGTCTTGTGGAAGGTGTCCCTGCCCACGGCAGGGGGTGGAACGAGATGATTTTTTAAGGTCCCTTCCACCCAAACCATGCTGTGATTCTGAGATAAATCCTGGGGGAGTGCAGGGTCGGCTCCACCAAATTCTGAGCAATTGCACCACAGGCACCAGGTAGGACTGGGAACTGTCTCCTGTTTCCTGTCAGTTTAAACCTCACCTCTGGGTTTCATTTCTATGTGTGCCTGCACCAGAGAAGCTCATTCCAGAAGTAACTAAATCCCTGTAGATGAATCCTGGCTGGTTGAGGCTGCCCTAAAATCCCACCCAAAGCAAAGCAGGGTCACTCTGCCCCTCTCCCCCGAGCGTCCCCTCGCCGGTGAATGACCGTCACCCCTCAGGGGTCACAAACACGGTGTGTGTGAGAGCTGTGAGGCACCAGAAGGCTTTTGGGGTGACCTCTCCACGGGGATATCTCTCCCCTCTCCACAGAGGTGTTGTGGCACCCCAAGACCGTTGTCCCCTCTGCTGTGGCTGAGCTGAGGGGTCTCTGCTGCCCTCGGGATTCCTTGGCAGCGGTGCTGGGTCACCCTCCTCAGCCCCCACCGCCAAAGCAGCTCCATCAGGCCGGGGCTGATAAGACAAACAACATCAGGCTGCATTTCCCTTGCAGCTGGAGAAAGTGCCCAGATTCGCCTCCCTCCTGTTTGCCCGCAGAAATGAGGCAATTGGGATTTATCTCCTTTTTAGTGTACTTTCTGCTGAGGAATTCAATCTGATTATCCCAGAGCTTTGGCCTACCACTCCTAACCTGGATCCTTGGCCTTCTTCTTTCGTGAAAGGCTGCTTTTAGCTCTTTGGCCTACTTTTAACCCTCAAACATAATCTCTCTGCAGCACTTGGCGAACTGCCAGCAGGATTAAAATCTGCTGGGGTTATTTACTCTCCTAATGAAATGCAATATACCCAAGTATATCAGGTCTAATTAACACCCTGTCCGCAACATCTCTCCTTAGCTCCAATAATTATTAAAAAAAAATAAAAATCCATGCTCCCCCAGTCACCCTGGCCATTAGAGAGGAAATGAATTTCACTAGGGTTTTATTTTTTTTCCAGTTTTATTACTGCAAATAGATCTCTTCCCAAACTTCATGGTGTGTCGCCCCTCCTCCTCTAAGATGAACTGTTGCCAGGAGTTGTCTGACACTTTTTAGTTTCATTTAGATTTGGCTGAAATGGGATGTGGGTGATGAGTGGAAACTAAGCCCACCCTCCGGCCACAAAAAGAAGGTGGCACAGGCTTGGCAGGGGGGTAGAGGTGGGCAATCCCAGGGAAGGGCTCCTGAGGGCATTTGGGAGGAGGGAAATCAGGTTCTGCCTGAGCATTGAGCCTGTCTATTACAGTATTTCCTGGACAAGGGCCTGCAGGGACAGGACAAGGGGGAATGGATCCACACTACCAGAGAGCAAGGATGGATGGGATATTGGGAAAGAATTCCTGGCTGTGAGGATGGGGAGGCCCTGGCACAGGGTGCCCAGAGAAGCTGTGGCTGCCCCTGGATCCCTGGAAGTGTCCAAGGCCAGGCTGGATGGGGCTTGGAACAACCTGGGACAGTGGAAGGTGTCCCTGCCCATGGCAGGGGGTGGAAGGAGATGGTTTTTTAAGGTCCCTTCCAACCCTAACTGTTCTGGGATGATGCTGTGAACACACCTGGCAGGGGAGCAGTGACACCAGAGTGGGGCACTGAAGTCAGGAGAAAGGAATTCCATGTTAGTTGAGGGAAAAAAGCAGGTTTGAGGAGGTCTGGCAGATGTTGACATCAGGGCTGGCTTTGGTTTCTGCTTCTCAGCAGTCCTTGCTGCACCGTTTTTGGGGGTGAAACAAGTCTGACACAGGGATCCTGGAAAAGGACTCCAAGGTTGCTTTCCAAAGTCTGGAAAGGCTGTCTTAACTTTTCACTGTCACAGCTGCTGGTGAAACACTAATATATTTGTAATTCAGAAGAGAATAACTCCAAATAAGCACTGCAGCCTCTCAGAAGCCCTCATCTGTGCTAGATTACGTCAAGGGCTCTTGAATTAAACAAATCTGAAGTTTCTAGGCCAAGCCATTTCTGAGATATGACATGAAAAAGCATTAGGAGATGCTTCAAACACTCTGAATTACACTTATTTTCCCTAAGACCCATGTCTCAGAAATGGATTTTCTGATACGCCTCAGGTTTTGCCAAAACCATTCCTCCCCTGTCTTTCCACCACATCTGCGCAGTCTGAAGATGTGTCCAGCCTTTTCGTAGGGCTCCAGCAGCAGGACCAAACCCAGACATTGGGAAGTTCATTTTAAGAGGGGGAACAGGGAAAGCCAATCTTTGCAGCCCCCCAGCACTGAGCCAGCAGCTTCTCATGCCCTGATTGCCCTGCCAGCTTTTCCCACAGCATTTTGATAGTTATCACTTTATCAGATTGATAAAAATCACAGGCTCAGGCTGGGTATCAGGAAAAGGTTCTTCCCCCAGAGGGTGCTGGGCACTGCCCAGGCTCCCCAGGGAATGGGCACGGCCCCGAGGCTGCCAGAGCTCCAGGAGCGTTTGGACAGCGCTGCCAGGGATGCCCAGGGTGGGGTTGTTGGGGTGTCTGTGCAGGGCTGGAGCTGGGCTGGATCATCCCTGTGGGTCCCTCCCAGCTCAGGATATTCCATGATTCGATGAAATAATAACTGCATGCACTGAAGTTTTGTCCTTTCAACCTGCTCCCCTCAGATTAAAGAGAGGTAAAATAATTCTACAGAGATGTAGGGAGGAGTGCATGGACCCAGCCCTGCCCACAAGAAGGTGTCACATCATCCAGACTGGCAGGCAATAGAGAATTATTCGTTTACACCCACAGGTAGCTCTTCCTTCACTCTGCAATCCCTGAAGCTGAGGATGGGGTACAGATTCAAGCCAGGGCTGCATCAGGAGGATGGAGAGAAGAATTCACCCTGTGCCTCTAAGATCTCCCCAAATCTGCCAGACACAGGCAGAACTGGGCAAACTGCTTGTGCAGAACTTGTCTGCTAACACTCATCCCTCTGGTTGAAAAAAAAAGTCGAGGTGAAGTGATGACAGGTGCTTGGCTTCATGCAGGGTCCGGCCTTGGGCAGCAGAAGCTGCTCCCCATCCTGCCTGGTTGCAGCCGGATTTGAGGCTACTCAGCATTTTGCAAGAGCAGACACCTCTGTCATTGCAGAAGAAGAGGATGTTGCTGCTAAGATGCCTGAAGGAGAATCTGCACCCCCCATTTCTGATGAGCTCCCTCCCAGGGAGCATTTAGGGAAGCAGGTGAAAGCAGAGACATCAGTGCATTATCCACGTTCCCTTGCATTTGTATCTTTTCCATTAGTGAACTGCTGGAAGAGTCCCAAAATCTGATGCCACAGAGGAAAACAGTGACAAAGAGAGAAAAAGTCTTACTGGGAGGATCCATCTCAGCATGAGGAAGGGCACATTCCAGGTTTATCCCTCGTGCTGGGTGTGCTCCAGGCCTTAGCACCAGCTGTGATGGAGTTAGACTGATTCCTTGAAAAAATCAGCTGCTGGAGGCTGAGAAAGAGGAGGAAGGATGCTCCAAAAGAGTTGTTACTCTGCTTATGATTTTCAGCTCCTGTCTAATCCTGAATGTGTAGGAGATTGATGGGAAAGCAGGTGCTTAACGAGGACCTGGAAGAGTCTGCCATGGCTGAGGGAGAGCAGCTCAGTGCCTTGGGAGGTGTCAGTAGGACCCCTGCACTCTTGGGGCTGGGGCAGGAAGGGAGGATGAAGAGTCCCCCGCAGTGGCCCTGGGCTCATTTCTGGGTGGTCCTTCCAGAAGGCTCCTGGTGCCCACCTGCAAGTGGCCTCCAGGCTGGGACAGGTGCCCAGAGCCCTGGGGACACCAGTAGGTCCCTTGGAAAACTGTGTAACCTGTGCCAAGGCAAGGACCAAGGGAAGCCTGAAAGGAGGAGGGGAGAAGTTGTACCTGAATTTTATGGACAAAGTCTCGCTGTGTGCTCCTGCAGCTTTACTTGGACTCACTGCAGGCAAATCCATTGACTGCATGGAAAATCCAAGGGCTACATGGGAAAGGTTTTGGGCTCTGTGTGGGAGATGGGCTTTGCTGAGTGTTCATCTGCACTGGAGAAAAAGCCCCAGGCGGCCTGCAGAGCCAAGTGCTGCAACCCGAGATGTGCACCAGCAGCATCTCCCTCCTGCCCTGCAGCAAGATGAACCAGCCTTGGGAGCCTTTCATGGCACTTGCCCACATTTCATCCACCTCCCTGCAGACCCTGGTGCCCCCAGCCTCCTCTGCAGCTCCGCAGCTCCTCCCCAAGCCTTGGAGCGCTGTGGGAATCTGGGCTGCCGCCCCTTAGCAGCTCCTGGGGCACGAGTGTGCCCAGGATGAGGAGGAGGAGACAAAGGACACAGTGAGGAAGAGGAGCTGGGCAGACACAGTGGGAAGGCTGAGACACCCCAGCACAAGCCCCTGTGCTTGGCTCAGGGTGACAAGCCCGTGCCAAGCTCTGGCAGGGGCCACACGGTTGGATGCCATGATTATTTAACTGAACTTCAGCCTGGCTATTTATGGACAGGAATCATATCCAGGATCCAGGCTCCTCAAGTGTCTGAGTGCTCTTTGGGAATCTTCCAGGAAATGTCAGAAAATTCTGATTAGACAAAATCAAGGTTTTTTCATGGGAGCCTACAGGGCTGTTCAGCTGCAGCACGTGAGGAATTTCTGATGCAAAGCAGAGACAGGCAGTGGCAGGGCAGGAGCTGCCTGCAGGAGAGGAGCTCCTCCAGGCCAGGGAGGGCTCCAGCCTGTGAGCAGGGATCCTTTTTGCTCCCTGGAAACAGCTTCCAGTGGGTTCCATTGATGTTCAACCCCATCCCTGAGAGTTGTCCATAAAAGTTCCATCAGGAAGGTGAGTTTAGGATCTCTTGGAGAACTTCTCCCAGCTCCCACTGGACCTGCTGCAGGAGACAAGGAGGAGAAGATGAAATGTGAGAAGGAAATAATAAATCCAGCTTGCTGTGAATGTTAGGGAAAGGCTGCAGCTTGAGAGGTGCTGCAAAATTCCCTTCCACTGCAAGCCTGAGGATTCAGAAATTGGGAGCCCCATCTTCCCAAAGTGAGTCTCTGCCTTATGGGAAAAAATCCATGAGAATTCATCTGTATCTCAGTGTGAATAAAGGATGGGAAGGGGCTTTCAATTTTCCTTCTGAAATTTGAAGACTGTATTTTTCATCTTTCCTCTGCAATGCCGAGATTCAGTTTTATTTCTTTTTTTCCCCTTTGATTGGTGGCTGACACTGCTGGGCAGGGCTCCAGGAGCCAGAGCTTCCAAGGTGATGAAAAAACCAGCAACATCAGTGAAGATTGTCAGCAGTCACAGAACCAAAGAAGGATCTCATTTGAGAGAGAACTTCCAAATGAATTGTGAGTCAGGTGTATAAGTAAGGTGCCCATGAAAAACCTTGTGGAGGAGAAGGATTTTCTCTCTTCTTTGCCTGTTAACTACTTCTCTCAAATCCATCTATCCTGAAATTAGACAGGTGGGTGGTAGGGAGCTTGGCTGGATTGGGATCTCAGTCCAGGCTGGACACCCAGGCCTGGTGAGGTACCTGCACCATCGGTAGAGAGGAGGAGCTGTCAGGAGCAACATCTCTTGGATGTGGGATCTTCCACCGTTGGGGAATCCTCGGCACCTGTTTTAAACCAGGGCCTCATCTTATGGTTAAAGTTCGATGTGGGATGGTCAGAGCCTGAGATCTTTGCAGGCTGAGGTCTCTCCTGAGGAGAGCCTCTATGGATCTGTTCTCATTTCAGCTTCAGCTGGGTCCAGCAAAGGAAAAGAGGCCAACAGGGAATGCTGTCTCCAGCCCTCCTTAGATGGGTGCCAAATCTCACAAACAAGTTCAGCCTCAAGCTCAAAATGCAGCATTCAGGGAGGCAGATACAAAGCTGTAATCAGCTGGGATTTGCTTATCCCAGAGTGGTGACTTAATCCCAGAGTGGTTTGGGTTGGAAGGGACCTTAAATCTCATCTCATCCCACCCCTGCCTTGGGCAGGGACACCTTCCACTATCCCAGGTTACTCCAAACCTCATCCAACCTGGCCTTGGACACTTCCAGGGATGGGGCAGCCATCACCTCACAGAGCAATCTGTGCCAGTGTTTCACCATCGTCATTGTAAAAAACTTCTTATATCTAATGTGAATCTCTCCTCTTTTAGTTTAAAACCATCACCCCGTGTCCTGTCTCAACAGCCTCTGCCAAAAAGTTTGTCCCCATCTTTCTTATAGAACCCCTTCAAGTTCTTCATCCTTTAATCCTGCTGGGATCAGCGGGAATGCCCCTCTGCAAAATTAGACCTTGAAAGAATATTTTGCCATGAATTTTAGCAGGGCAGAGCGTGCTGAATGGCAGCCTCCCAACAGGGCTAGAACCCCGGGCTGCCAGAGCCCTGCCCTGTGCCCACGTGAGCTGCTCTACCTCCTGCTCCTCCCCAGGTACAGATAATTACCTTACCCTAATTGCCATCTCCGGGTCATTAGCTGTGTGAGCTGTTTACCCCAAAACACGAAGGCAGCGTAGGAGTGGTTCATCCTAGGAGAGGGTTAATCTCCCGCTGGATGCAGGATGCCCTCATGGGAATGGAATGTGTAGTGTTGGTAAGTGGTTGTGCCCCAGAAGCCTTTGAGAGCCCACTGACTACTGCATGCTAACGATTGGTATTATTAAAGAACAATTGATGGCCTGTAACCAAACAAGAGAAACTAATTACTGGAAAACTTTTATTGTCCTTTAATTACTGGGCCTCTTTGTCAATTAGCAGAAGAGAGAGGGAGAGGGAAGAGAGAGAGAGACTCGTTTTATAGCAACAATAAATTTTCCAAAACTACAGTCATCAGTAGCTGCAAAAGCGAGTCTATTAACACACAATATTAAGGCCTGATATTTACTCTGGCTGCTAAATGTAGGTGCTTCTCTCCTGAAAAAGTGCAGAGCCCTAGGAATACTAATCAGGGGGTTCTTGCTCGGCTCTGCCGCTGCCTGGCATGACAGCTCTCACTTCCCAAGTAATTTTACCCCTTGACCAAGGGTTTCTTTCTCCAAGGCTCCTCCAACAAACTGGCCCCGTGCCCACCGCGGAGCATGGAAACCCGAGGAGCCTGAGGGTGGGAGAGGGACAGGGCTGGGCACTCCAGGGACAAGGATCCAAGCAGGGCCAGCTCCTGCTTATCCCTGCAATGTTCTGTGGGTGCAGATGTGTGTGGGACCCACCACCCCATCAGGGTTTGCCTGCATGGACCCATCCATATGTTCTGCTCCTTGGTCCTGGCTCATCAACACTATCCAAAAATAGTGTATTCAACTTTTCTTTTTTTTGTCTTTTCTCATCCACTGCCAAATAAATTATTTCTGGGCATATTGTCACAAGTAGTTAACCTTCTCTGAGGAGCTTTGAACTGCAGTTACCCCCTGAAATGAATCACCATCTTTTTTCTGTCACTTGGCAAAGAGTGCTCACCAATATAATTTTTTCCTAGTCGACTTTCTCTGATTAACTAGTTAGTGCCTCAGCCACAGGAAGTGGTGTGGGCACCACCACTCCTCCCATAGGATGTGAATCCCTGGGGAACCAGTCCCCACGTGGCACTGGGCTTTGCATCCCAAATGGTCCTTCCAGGTTCCTTCTCCCACCGGGGAGATGTGAGAGCAGAGAGAGGCACCAGGCCCAACAGCACTTTTCTCAGGGATGAGATGCTTTGTGAAACACAGTCACTGCCAGACTCCTAAAAGCTTCAGCAGTAATGACTTTCATTTGGGATGGACCTTTCTTCCCCTCAGTGAGGGGATCTGGATATCTTTGAGTACTCAGGAGCTTCACGAGGTTTTATGTCATCTCTGTGGGCAGAGGCAGGGACAGAGGTTATTGGAAGGAGTTAAATCCCTCCCCAGAGTAACTGCTTTTAAACTACCTTGCGAAAGAGCAAAGTACCAACCTCGTTATCAGAAAACAAACATCATTCCCATTCCTGTCGGCAAACACCGGAGACGCCCGATTTTCCCGAACGTTGGCCGTGCGCACCCTGCCAGCCCCTGCTCCGTGTTCTCAGCACACCGACGGCGGGGATTCGTGGCTGAGGCGGGATAAGCGGTGGGGAAGTAGCTTAGAAATTTGTCACAGCCTGTCTTACTTTATGTTGCTTGAATAGACTCGGGTTTTGTGCTATCAGAGGGAATCCGGAGTAGCTCCTGCAGGTGACCTTAATAGCGACAGTAATCTGTGGTCGTTTGACACGTCTATCCCCGTGTGACGATGCAGAGGAATAGCTAATCCTGTAAAAAGCAAGCCAAGCTACATGGGATTTCTGGAGTTTACCCACAGGGCATTTTTATTTCATTTCTCTCCCAAATTTCCCTCCTTTCGCTCTTCAGCCAGCCCGAGCAGAGGAGGACAGCACACCTCTGTCCTCACAGGTGGTTTACAAACAACGTGTTCCTGGGGCTGCACACCCAGAGATCCTTTGGAGACAGAAAGGAGCCATAAACGCCGGGATGAGGCCCTTGGCAGGGGTCCTGCGGGCCGTTATCGGCGGAGCAGGGCAGGATGTGGGATCAGAGCAGCACCTGCTGCAGAGGCATCGAGTTACAGAGCCCAGGCACCGCCCATGGGGACAGGTGGCTTTGCCTTCCCCCGCCTTTAGCCCTTCTTTTTTTCCTTCTCCATGCACATGTTTTTGTTTTTTTTTAATTTCCCCCTATTATTTTCCCTTTTCTGCTACTCACACAACCCCCTTTCTCTTCCTGCTTTGCAACTTTTTTACCTCTCTCTGAAAAAATAGCGAGGGGAGATGTAGTATCTCCCTTTGTCCTAATTTCCTGGTAGGACTGATTTCAGAGCTGCTGTTTCTGAGAATTTCTCTCGGTGTTACACACACACCTGGTGCTGATAGGGAGATGCACTGTGGGGTGAATGACCTTAAACAAGCAGGGAAGTCCTTAAAGCAGTGGATATTCATAGGAAATTGTACAAAAAATGGTATCTAAAGTAAGGTTTCTGCCAGGGATAGGTGTTTCAGTGGAAAACTGTTGTGACAGATTCTTGAAAGCTGGAAGGAAAAGTAAGAAAAAGCACATGTGGAGAGAGCCAGGGTTACACAGTCACTGAAATTGTGTTTTATCTTCACCCACCTCGTAGCCTTTTCCACCCTGACTCCTCCATGGAGGCCTGGGTCTTGGCAGTGCTAAGAGAAGGGGTCTCCACTGGGGAAAAAGCCTCATTGCTCTGGGCAGATGCTGAAGCAGCCTGACAGAAAGAGCTGGAATGGTAAAGCAGCCCCACAGGCCGAGGCATCCCATCCCCAGGGCCATCCCTGTCCGCCTCACAGAGCTGTCTGCAGATCCTGGTGCTGCCAGGGGGCTTCCTGAGCAAATCTGGGCTTGCTCTGTCCTCTCAGGTTTGCTACTCCTGCCTTCCACCCAGCGTTTCCCAGGAATGCCTGTCTCCAGAAGCAGCAGAGGGGGAAGCTGAGGCACAGAGGTGCAGCTTTTTCCACAGCACGTTGGGGGATGCCATTCCAGCCCTTTCATCGCTGGGAGTGTGGCACTGCCCATCTCAGCCCCTGAAGGTTTCCTTTCCAACTCATGCTCCCACCACGCATTCAGCATCTTGGACACGTGGCCCTGCCTCATGCAGGAGTTACTTCTAGAACTGCACAAACCAAGGATTTGGGAGACCTGGGATCTGTTTCCCACATTTGCTGAGGAAAGGGACGTGAGCCAGGCTCTGTTCCCCGGCAGGGGACTGTAACCCCTGCTCGTATGGCTCAGCTGGTGGGTCTGTGGGAGCAAACCTCTGCCTGTGCTGTGGTGCCTTCAGCAGCTCAGCTGAGAGCCTGACCTGTGGTTTGAGCACAGGAAGAGACACAAAGAGGCTCAAACCCCAGTTCTGAAACACTGTGGTTGGGTGGTCGTTGCTTTTAGTACCCCTAAAACACAGAGAAGTCACTCAGTGGAGGGGGGTGGACACAGGAGAGACCATCCCTGTTAGGCAACAAGCAATTATAAAAACTAATCACCTTCCTCTGGAGCTCTTCCTGAGGGGATTTCTAGCACTGAGCACCAATATCAATCATATCCCCTGTCCTGGCCACCTCTGCTGGCAGCAGAGCTCAGCACCAGAGGTGAGATCCACACCCTCCCTGTCACACTCCCCTGCTCTCACAGCGGGGACGTGTGAACTTCACAGCTCTCTTTGACCCACTTAAACGCAGGTGGTTTTCTCAGAGAGCAGGAGGAGTGATTTCCTCCCACAGAGCTGTCCTGGCTCTCCCAGGGAAAGGACAAAGCTGCCTTTGGGGTCCGTGTTCCCTTCTGGGAGTGGCTGGAAGGGGGGCAGAGGTGCGAGGAGCCGTGTGAGACACGCACGGGAAGCTAAGGGGCACATGCTCTGCTCTGGGGCTGCTGTCAGGATGCTCCCCCCTCTCTGACATTTTAGAAGCCCCATCTCAAAGAGAGACACGTGATGGAGAGAGATTTGAGTTTCACTTCTGAAACCCAGAGAGTTTGTGCTTTGTCGTGACTTTTCACTGAGAATGAGAACAGGTCCCAAACGCAGGCTCGAAACCAGAAGGAAAATAAGAAGGAGCTCCAATTAAAAGTGAAAACTTTGTGACAGTTTGGCTGGTTCTCATGGTTTGGGAACCTCAGAAGTTTTTAACATTTGGGGTTGGCAATACTTTTAAATTACAGGGAATAACTTGCCTTTTTTTAGGGTCTTTCATCTGGAGGATCCCAGCGGGCTTCCTCTCCAGCTAAACCCACAACTATCATCACAGTGGAAGTGGAAGGTGAGGCTGGCAGAGCTGGCCAGAGGTTCCCAAAGAACCTTTACCAAAGAAATTGGACCTTCTCCAACCCCTCCTGACCAGGACTTGGCTTTCAGAAACATTGCAAGCTGGAAAATGCAACACAGATCCCAGCACCAGGGACACCCAGGTGACACCAGGGACGTTGCAGCGTGGGTCTGTCTTCCTTCCTGCTCCCTCAGTACTTGTTTCCAAACCAGTCCGTTGCTGTTTTGCCTGGATGAAGAGGATATTCCATGTTTTCTCAGGCAGGCACCAGACTTCTAGCAGCAGGCTTGAGTTTTAGGCAAATCTGTCCCGTGTTGTCACTGAGTCAGAGTGGGAAAGCTGGGAGATGGTTCGTATGCAGGGACACGGATGGTGCATCTTATGGAGATCATTTTAAACACAAACAAACACATCATTGTGTTATTATGCAATAATGAACATGATTTACTGGGTCTATTTATATGAAATTAAATCATTAGCTAATGAGCCTACAATTTAATCTCAATTTTCACTGAAGTTTTTTAACTACAGGAAACTGCCAGAAACACACAAAATTCATCCTTTCCCGTGGTTAAATGATTCAGAGCCTGGGTGGCTCCCCCATGCCAACCCAAGGTCAGTAGTTCTATGACACATTCTTTCTACCACATCCAAGGACATGAGAAATCTCTCCAGAAAGTGGGAAGGCACAGATGCTAACCACTTCACACAAGAAACTGGTTTCAGGCCAGCCACTAAAGGACTCTTCAAAGAAATACATCAAACCTGGGCAAGGAAGAGCCACGCAGTGCCAACTCCCAGCACTGAAGAGCCCTGGTCCAGGGTCTGGAGCGTTTTGAAATGCTGCTGCTATTAATCCATCCAGCAGCAAGGCTCCTCACTTGAACCAGGCTGGTTTGCTCCTGGAATCCCATATAGAGCACAATGGTACAATAGACCTGCAGTATATAATTATCATGCTGTATCTGCTTTCATATCACAGGTATTTTTAGATGTGTCAGTTTGAAATCTAGGATTTAGTGCACAGAGCCTAATGGATTGTTCTTTCTTTCCCCCTCTTTTAATGTCAACTCTCAATATGCATGAAGCAGACATAAAAGCACTTTTGTGCAGGTGCTGTGAATCTCTTCGTGCAGATGACAAGGGGAGATGGTTTTCTAGATTCATTGAGCTTCAGAGGAGGCAGAACTCGATGATCCAGCCTGAGCTCCTGCTCAGACACAGCTCAGGTTTCCCCCACAGCCCCTCCATGAGCCAAGCAGCTCTGCACATCCCAGGAAAGGCACAATGGATCTCCCTCCTCCAGCGGTGGCTTGATCCTCCCATGTGGGACCACACTCAGGGCCCAGAAAGGAGAAGAGGGGGAAGCCTCTCCAATTCTGTGCAGTCCTTCAAGACCTCAATTCTGCCCAGCTCAAATTTGGCAGCATCACACAGGGAGCTGGAGTAGCCAGGTCCAGGCTCCTCTGTGAGCGAACCTGAAATCCTCCACCTGCCCGAGGCTGGATTTAGTCTCAGAGGCTGAAGGGCTGATTTACTCCAGCCTACAGGCACTTCCTCCTGTCTGGAAGGCAAGACATTGGCTTGGACTTGACTCAGGGCCAGGTGGGTCCATACCTGCTCCCACCAAAGGCACGGAGGGTTCACAGCATCCCCCCAGAAATGAGTGACCCAAAGGCCTCCTCAGCCCACGGGGAGCCCTCAGAGGCTCCGTGGTGAGGGGGGACAGGGTGGGGAGCAGCCCTCCCTGTAGCTGTGGGCTGTCGTGGTGGGATGCATGGAGGAGAAGGAGCTGAGGTGGTGTTTGATCTAGAGACCCCCAGGGCAAAAAGGGAAAAATAAATTGGAACACGTTTTGCCCTAACTTTTAATTTACCAAAATGACATTGCTATAGCGGGATTCTGGATATGCTCTGCCCCACTAGGTACTGTCCTCTGAGGGTTTTTTTGGCAGACACATGAGAAATCCCTTGTTTTGGCAACTGTAATAGTCCAGTTGTCTGAATTATGCCACTGGGTGCTTTTTACACTGCTGATCTCCTGCTGCATCTGCCCCTGGCCACGGCTCCAGAGAGACCTACAGAGGTCAATAAGCACAGACGTTCACTGAGCTCACAGAGGTGTCCAGACCCCATGAAGATGTCGTGCAGCTGGGTTAACACACCTTTCCTGTCAGCAGAGCTCCCCTGTGCCCAGCACACACTCCACAACCACAACCCCAGAGCAGGCTCATCCCAGAGATCCAGGGAGGCTCGGCATGGCTCACTCCCGGGGCCAGGCACACCAAAACCAGACCGATTCACCCTGACCCAACATTGCCACCTGGTAGGCTCCTTATTTTGCTGCTGGTTTACTGTTTTTCAGCAGAAACTTCAAGTAAGAATCACAGAAGCTTTTTTAAATCTGTTTTTTTTAAACTAACTCAATATCAGCACAGCATCAGAGTAAATAAAGGGGCAGCTCTGACTGCAATTGTAGTACCCAGCAATTTTTGATTGTGTGAATGATGCTCTGGGAGTGTAGGAGAGGCATAACTGAGACAAAAAGGAAAATCCTTCTGCTTATTTAAGCTGTCAGTGCCGTAGAACAGAAGCCCTTGTGGAAACCAGCAATTCATGGGAGCAGATTTTCAAAGTCCCCCTATTCAGGCGTTTCAGCCCAAGGTAAACAACCCAGTTCTGGTAGTTAACCCCACCCTGCTTGAGGTTGAAGTGAAGCGTTTTGTTCCAGTATGTGGTATTTACTTAATAGCTGTTATCAAGTTATTAAGAGATCCCCCTTCCACCGCCCACAGCTGCGTGCTGGATGTGTCCCCACGGGTCCCCCAGCAGAACCAGCAACCCGCCCTGCGGAGAGGAGTCACTGAGCAAACAAGTAAAGAACAAGGCAGCCAAAGATAAGAGGGGGGTGTGGGAGGGCAAAAATGTCTATTTTGATGAAGGCAACAAATGGTGAGAAAATCAATTCACAGAATTGCAGAATCACAGTGTGGTTTGGGTTGGGAGGGAGCTTAAATACTGTGGGCAGGGACACCTTCCACCATCCCAGGTTGCTCCAAGCTCTGTCCAGACTGGCCTTGGACACTTCCAGGGATCCAGGGGCAGCCACAGCTGCTCTGGGCACCCTGTGTCAGGGCCTGCCCACCCTCACAGGGAAGTAAAATCCATGTGGAGCAGGTTTTGTGTGCTGCACCCATGGATGGCATTGAAGTGGATTTGACACTTCCCAGCTTTGACCTGAGGAGCACTTGGGTGGCACTGTGCTCCAGCACACCAGGAAAAAGCTTATCTGGAGGGTGCCGGAGCTTAGGCAAGTGCAGACAGTCCCATGAGGTCCTCCTGTGGTGTCCTCCGTGGTGGCAGGCAGGGACATCTCTGGGACAGCACATTGCCCAGGGCAGTGGGTTTGGCTGGACCACATTGTTCAGCTGCTGTGGGGAAGGGAAGGCGGGTCCCAAACCCAGCCCTCTGCCCCTGGGGCCTGGCCCCAGCCCTGCCCCTCACCCCTTACAGCTCCCCAGGCTCCTGCTGGGGCTCCCAGGAGCAGAGATGTGCCACCAGATGTACCACGTCGTGCGTGATGCCAAGTGCATTCTTTCGGGGAGATAACAATACCAGTTGGTCTATTTTTAATTCAGTTCCTTGACAGAACATTTAGCTGTTCCTCTTAGAGAAGAATTTTGTAATGGGTTCCTATCATGTCAATTTGGAAAGTGTTCCAGCCTCCCACTACTGAGAAGTGTAAAACTATTGGCAACATATGGCATCCCCGTGGAGCTATTTAATTGTACAAAGGGCTGCCAAAAGATAAAAAGGGACTCAGGGAAAAAAAAAAACAACAACCAACACAACTACTACAGCTCTGTTCTTCCCCTTTCAGCATCTAACAGCAAAACAGCTTGTTACATTTCCTAAATCCTCTCTCAAACAAAGCTGGGCTGTTGCTTCCGTGCTTAATAAGCTGGGGACTCTCGTGGTATAACCAGGGATTTGACTCAAACCCAAGTTTCCAGTGGCTGAATTTTGATACCAGTTGGTGGTGGTGGCTGCCCAGAGTGGGACCTGTGTTCTTCCTGCCCCGTAGCCCCAGTGCTTGTTGTAGGACTCAGCTTTGGGGATGGGGAGTTTGTGGGGTAGGAAGAGCCACGGGCAAGGTAGGAGTGGATGTGGAGCCTGGAGGGGGCAGGGGGAGGCCCTGGGCAGCTGAGGGTGCCCCTGATGTGTCTGCATCTCAAACTGGACCCCAAGGGCAGCCTCCAAAGGCTGTTTCTCAGGGCCTGTGGATATGTTGTTGTTGAACTCGCTGTCAGGAGAACACATCTCAAGGGTCCCAAGGAGCTACATCAATTATACGGTAGTTTTTAGGAGAGTTTGAAAGGTTTTCCTCAGAGCAACTGGCAAAAATCAGCTTCTGAACATCTGACTGGCCTTCAGGCACTGCCTCACTGGGTGTGAGCACGGCCTGGTTTCACCTCTGCACTCCGTGCTGGGCAAAAATGATTCTGGTTTGAGGATCTCTGCCCAAAATAGCCATCAACACCATCCCTGGGCACGTGGCGCCTTCGCCTGCACCAGCACACTCCTGCTCCACACCCAGGCACGTGCACAACCCCCTTCCCAGGTGACGGCAAAGTAGAGCATGCAACACAACTCTCTTTATTTGCTTTTTCAGCTCACTCCCCAGGAGGAGCCTCCACACCTTGGGGACACTCTGGAGGTTGGCAGGGTCCTCACATCCACAATCGATCCCTGGCCTGGGGAAACGCCTCTCCTGCCCCATGGAAACGTCATGAACAGAGAGAACAAACCACCCTTGTGAAGGATGTGAGGCCCAAACATACCCATGATGAAACAGGGAGCAAGAGAGTTTGTCGTGTCAGAGACTGGAAGGCTGCAAAAAACTTGTGGCACTGTTGAAATGCCAGTAAAGGGAAGGGAAGGAAAGGCACCAAAACTCCAAGGAATCTACATTATTCATCTTGAATGGCACAAACCCCACACAGTCATGGCATGTTTGTGGGTAGAAAGGCCAGAGCTCCCTCAGGGTTTTTTAAGGGGACACAAGAGGGGGTTAACTGAAAGAAAAAGGAGGGGAAAAAAAGCAAAACAACGCACAAGGCGGGGAAGGTGTCAGCCAAGATCTCTTCAGATTCTTCAGAGAGAAGAGGTGGAACAAAAACCAAAAATATCCAGTCTGTCACTAAAACCGCCCCTGTGCTGAAAACCTGGAGAGGCACAGACTGTACAGCTCTGTGAGGAGCTCCAGGTTTCACCCTCACTGCACAGGCAATGCGATAGCAGCAAGGCTGCATCACCTGCATCCTCCTCTTGGAAGGGAGAAAAAAGGCATTTACATGGCTTTTCCGAAAATCTCCTGAGCCCGTTTCTCAAAATCAATTTTGACCGATAATTTGTTCATCTTGCAGGTGTTAGACTGAGGTTGTGACGAGTCCTCATCCCCACCCCTGCCAAGAGCATCTTGCTGCTGCCCTGAGGGTCTCTCAGACCACCCTTTCCAGCAGCACTGGGGACAGTGCAGCTGTGACCATTCCTGTCCTCCCCTCCGCTGCTGGCCCTCACTGGAGTGACTGGAAAACCCCGCAGGGAACCCACATCTCATCCCCATGGAATATCTAAACAGATCTTTTACCTGCTTTCTGCTTTTCAGCCAGCATTTCCTGACAATAAAGTCAGGAATAGCCTGACAGAGGTCTAAGTATCTTGACTGAGATGTAAGGTGGCGAAATCCCAGAGTCTTTCCTATCCCAATCCTAAGTCACCGAGGTGATTTGGAAAAGTTCTCCTGTGATACCAGCACAGATGTGAGGTTTGGCTGCTGTGGGAGGAAGAAGCCTGAGTGCATTACTCCACTAAGGGCTGTTCAGCTCCCCGCTGGATGCATTATTTATAGCAGGACTTGCAGTAAATTAGTGTGTGATGAGCTCTCAGACTGAGATTTGTGTTGGCCCAGTCCTGCTATTGCAGCCTGCAGAAAATCCTGCACAAAGGGGTGTCACGGGCTCCACCAACAGCACCCACAAAAACGTCCCTGTGCTCCTAAGATCATTCTCAGGTAGTTTTTGCATGAATTGGAGCAAAAGGTGTCACTGTCAAGGCCAATCTAGTCTTTATTAGTGCACGCTGGCTTTCATTAGAAAAAGCTTTTATTGCCTGGCAAAGAATCGCATCTGGGAGGTCTGATAGGGAAAAATCACTGCCTAAAATCACCTTAATCAGAGGAATAACAAATGAATGAACTCACTTTCTTTTCCTAAGTTGGGCTGTACCTCATTAGTAAAGGAATTATTTCACTGCAAAGAAAGTTAACAGCTCAAACGAAAACTAAAACCCTTTTCTTGACCAAATGCTTTTAAAGAACTCATCTCTGTCCTCACTCCCTTTCACAGTAGAGCTGACTCGTCATTCCAAAGACAGAGATTTATGAGGTTGTCCCAACAGCTTTGTGTCATGGGTTGGACTCAGCATTTGGGGACTCCACAAATGGGATCTGAGGGATGTATTTGGCAGGAACAAGCAGCAGGGGACCCTCAGGACCATCAGGAGAGCTGCAGTTGGACCCTCCAGCTGCATTCTGGGCCCCCCCAGAATGGTTCCTCAGTGAGGTTCTCCCATATGGAAAATCAAGAGCTGGGAAATCTCTGGGTGCCAGAGATGGTGAGTGCATGTGTTTCGCTATTTATAGGATCCTCCCCTGCCTTTCAGCAATCCCTTTCTGCTTCTCCCACGGCCTTCCCTTCTCCCTGAGGTGCCTGCTCCCATCCATCCCAGTCCCACACCCACTGGAATTCAGTCCTTCCTTGGTTTCACCCAGCAACTCTGCTCTCCTGGCTCTGTGTGACATGAGGAGATTCCTGTCCCTCCTGGAACATCCAAAAAGTGCTGGGGACAGCAGAATCCTGAGCTTCCTGAGGGAACACGGGATTGGGTTGGACATGAGGTGCTGGATTAGCTCAAGGAAAAGCCAGAGCTGGGTCCAGGTTTGCGTGGCCCTAAACTCAGGGATATCATGCTTTCTTCTTTTTAATAAGGATGGTTTTAACAATGGTTTCATCTCAGTATGAGTTGGGAAAGTCTTTTAATATCTCAACACTTTTCACTGGGGTGGAAAATGCTCCCTACTGGGCTCTAAAAATGAGTGGAGCTTGCTGTCTCTCCCTAGTCGTAGTATTTCAGTGGAATGATGAATTTCATTCAAACCAAACCAAACCAAACCAAACCAAACCAAACCAAACCAAACCAAACCAAGCAACCAACCAAAACCAAAAGAAAACCCAAACAGATGAGAAATAAACAAAAGAGAGGATGAGGATGAGGATGGCTGGTGCAGGATGCCCCTTTTTGCTGCAGAATATCTTGGTGTGGAGCAAGACTCTCCAGGCTCTCTTCTCAAACACTGGCCCACCCTAAAATTGCTTTTTGTTTGTTTGTTTGGGCCATTTAAAACCCACCCAGAGACCTGCACTAGCAGGCACCTCGGGAATCTTCAAGTAGAAGACATGCAGAGCAGAAACCTCAGCTTTTGGCAGAAGGATGTTTTTTCAGTCAGATCTAAATTGCAATATCAGTAACCTGAGCTCTTTTAAATAATACTCCAACCACAGGAACCACGTGTGCAGGGGAACAGTTTGCTAATTTCTCAGAAAAGTTTCTTGTTTCAGTTTTTATTTTATTGTTGCCATAAGATTTTGCTGTTGGGTGAGTAGGGGAACAAGGTTGTTCTTATTGTTACAAAATAAGAACAGAAGAAGGGAGTCTGATTACTTTTTCTTCAGCTACCCAGTGATGTCAAAAGTAGTGTTTAGAGTATTCCCAGAAGGAGAGGGGCCATGGTCACCTGCAGATCCTGGGAACAGAGATTGTTCTGTCAAATTTATGATAGAAATTCCTAATGCTGGAGAAGAGAAGATACCTTAGACCTTCCAGAGCCTAAAGGGGCTCCAAGAGAGCTGGAGAAGGACTTTGGACAAGGGTCTGGAGTGACAAAACACAGGGAATGGCTTCCCACTGCCAGAGGGCAGGGATGGATGGGATAATGGGAAGGAATTCTTCCCTGTGAGGGTGGGCAGGCCCTGGCACAGGGTGCCCAGAGAAGCTGTGGCTGCCCCTGGATCCCTGGCAGTGTCCAAGGCCAGGTTGGACGGGGCTTGGAGCAGCCTGGGACAGTGGAAGGTGTCCCTGCCCATGGCAGGGGGTGGAACAAGAGCTTGAAAGGGACAGAAGAAGAGATGAATCAACAAATTCCCTCAGAGTGCAGAAGCTGCAAGACTAAAATGAGACTTGCCAAAACTCAAGCTGAGTTCCAACTTGCAAATATATTTTAAATAAAAAATCTTAGGTCACACAGATGAAAAAGAAAGCAAGTTGGATGAAATAAAAACCAAATGTAGTTGCAGAAAAAAATCCTAAATGATTTCAGTTTTCAATAAAGAGGCTGCTGCAGGACACAAGGGCACAAGGACGATCACTAATGGGCATGAGATTTATAAAAATGGAAATTTCAGCATCCAAGGTGAAAGCAAAACTGAAAGAGCTTTAATGCACTGAAGCCGAGGGAACAAATAATCCAACCCAGACTCCTGAAAGAACTGGCACATGAAACCATGAGTCCACTCTCTGGGATTTTTACTACATAAATTGAGCAGAAAAAATGACAAGCCCAGTTTCTCCTGTTTTAAAAAAGAAATAAAGGATCCAGGCAACTAGAGACATCAACGGTATGCAAAGCTCAGAATAAATTTGCAAGGAAAGAATAATTAAAGACCCGAAGGTAAATGGCAAATCGGATCAAATATAACAAATAAAACACTTGGATGATCCTGACGAGGGAAGTAATAGAAGCAGAATGGAATGTAATAGTACAAAGTGCAGAGCTGTGCACACTGGGAGTAATAACAGGAATTTCTGCTTGGAGCTCGGGCCTCATCACTTGGAAATGACAAAACAGGAGAGAAAGTTGTTTCCACTCATCTGTCACAGGGGATGGGGAGCTGCCAGCCTGGTGTAGCTCTGGAAAAGGCTTATCCCAGACAACGTTTTTCCCACTAGGAACGGGTGAATGTGAGTACTGCAGCCCTGGCCAGGTGTGACCACATCCAGGAGCTCTGCAGACCTCTCACCCCTTCAAGGACAGCGAGGGGAAGGGGCAGGGAAAGGCTCTGGAAGGGGCTGAGCTCATCTGCCCGGAGAGAGGAAGGGTTGGCCAGTGCAGGAGGAACAAACAATGACCAAAAGAGACCTGAGTGCGGTGAGAGAAGGGAGAATAAACAGAGAGGAGGAAGAAAACTACTTAAGCTAAAGGACTGTCTTGGAACAAGAACAAATGCAGCATGCAGGCCATGAAAGCATTTGGGAAGTTACAAGAAGATCTTTAATAGAACAGCAGTAATGATCCGGAAAAGTCTCCTGAAGATGAGGGGAAGGAGGAAATTAACCTGGGCTTGGAGAAGAGATGGAGACATTCCTAGTGGGCTGTGTGGTGTGGATGCTGGAGGTCTTTTCTCGTCCTCTGGACCTACAGTTGTGGAGGGGGATATGAAAGAAGGGGATGGGCAGGAGGTGAAAGGTGTGGCTCAGCATTCCTGCAGCACAGCCAGACTTGCCTGGTTGCTTCTCCTGGAGGTGCAGCAGTGATGGTCACCACTCAAGTGCCTCTAGGATCTCTGAATGTTCAACCTTTCACATGACTCTCTGGGAAAATCACCCAGTTTGTGGGAACTCCATTATTCCTTTGCCACTGAAGTAATGTTTTGGGTGTTAGTGTTGATGTTTGTTCAGACAAAATCAACCTGAAAGTGAGCAAGTGGGAAAAAATAGAACTGCCAGTAGATTTTCAGTTGTGACACAAGAACGCCAGACCTGGGCACTATTTACCTGGAAGGGGCAGGGCTGGGAAAGGCCATTCTAACCTCCACAAGCACCTGCTTTCACCCAAGATATTGGTGCTTGGCTGTGGTGTTTCTAGAAGGCAGCTGGTGCTGCAGCAGAAGGGATTCCCCAGCACTTACTGGGTAAAGTGTTGGTCCTTTGCAGAAGGGCCGTGCTTTGAGCCTGGACATCAATCCCTCAGCTTTCTCTGTGTGAATATTAATTCAGCTTTCTCCCTCTTCCACAGCTCAGAGTCAACTCCATGGACAAAGAGCTTAAACCCACACAGAGCTGTGTCCAGCAGTGCAGGCTGGGCACATCTCTGCAGGGCCCTTGGCAGCTCCTGGTGTTGAGAGGGTTGATCGTGCGGGGAGGAGTTGGGAGACAGGTTCAGCTCTCACTTGCACTTCCCTTGCCCTGGCTGGCTCTCACGGTGCTCTTCCCCATTCAAAACACACCACTGAGACATGGGCAGGGTTAGCTGGTGCTGCTGCTGAAGCAGAAGGCAGAGAAGAGCCTGGATTTTTAAGTATCGCTGGAATCATTGATCAGCTGAGATGAGGACAGCATAGCTGGACACGCAGGATGAACCCCCTGGAGCGTTCCCATGGACTGAAGGCACATCCACGTTCCACCTGTTAGTTCCTGGCCTGTGGAATCAGAAAGTGCTGCTCTCCATCATCACTGGAGCCACTATTTAAATTCACTTGGATCACAGAGTAATTTTTCCACTCTGTTAAAGGTTTCTTTCGCAAGTGCCACTCCATGTCTCTTGATTTGATTTCCTTGTACCTTTTTTAATCCATTTTTAATAGGCTTCCAGATTTTTAATAGCGGTAGAGATTTCTTTTCTCCTTCATGTCTATGTTGTTGATTGTAAGACTGGCTTTTGGATGTCTCCTTTCTTTGATACCTCGCTTGCCTGGGTCGTCTTTGCACTTATCCTTTAAACATATTCGCAATGTACTTGGTTTACTTCATTGAGCATTTTTGAAAGCATTGCCTTTGCTTTTCCTCTCAACTCTGTTATCTGAATACATCTTAGGTAATTAATCAGCTCCCATTGATCTGAACATAAATTTCCAGATTTTTCAGACATTCATTACATGTGCTGAATAGAAGTGAGAGTGGCTGGATGAGAGAATTCATACCTGACAAACAGCCCATCCAGATCTGAGCTGTTCCTTCTCCTTGTGCTCTTCTCATTGAGTAGCTCGGGGCGGGGGGGAGTGATGTTTTTCAGACAGCTGTGAGTGAGAAGCAAAAGCTCAGAATATAAATTCACTCTGTTAAGGGCTCTTCTTTCCACTTCCTCTGGATCAGCAGTCATTTCTGAATCTGATACGACCGGGATTAGCTGGTCCTAAGAGCTGCTGTTTCATTCCTAAGCCCACCTCTTGTTTAATACATTTGGATCCCAAAGCACAGCGTGGCCAGGGGGAGATGGACTGGGTGATCCCGAGCTCCCCTTGCCCTGAACAGACACTTGGCTTGCTGGGAGCACCAGTTACCTCCTCTCACCCCAAAACCCAGCCCATGGCTCTTCATCTGTGCCCTGAGAACTGAGGACAGGTAGTAAAAGACAACATTAGATCCAAATTAAAGGGCATAGGTGAAGAGGCAGGAAATCATGCCACAGCTTTGTCCTTACGTGTCCACTGCCATGGGGGAGCAGGTTGCCAAGGAAGAGAAATGCGGATATGATCACTGTGTGGTGGTAGAAGTGCAGCCACACAGCAAAGCCACAGAGCCTTAACATGAGGGGCTCAATGATGCCCTGTGTAATCTCAGGGGGCCCTGCTGTAGGTTTTTCATTGAGTTATAACTCATATCAAGCTGCATAATATTATCCTCCTTGCCACTATTGTCAGTACTCCTGGAGGTGCAGGATTTCCTCAGAACTGAGTTAAAAAGCAGCCCCAGCCCTCACATGCCTGAAACAGCTGCTGCCACCTTTGCCCCAAGCACAATCACCCATCCCAATGACACTGAATTCACAAAAGCCACTCCTCTGTCACTGGAACTTCCCAGAGCAGCTCCCAAGTAGTGAAGGTTACTTGTTAGGGGAACATTTCCTGCATATTTAAAGAGCTTTGAGCCCCATATGCATGTGCCTCATTTGGCTTCATTGCCAGAAGTGCAGTTAATGGGTTCCGTGCTGCAGAGCAGGGCAGCAACAGCGCTGCCTCCCTCTCTGTACTTTGTGTGCTCTCATGCTGGGAAGAAGGAGGGAAGTATTGGTAAGCAGAACGACAAAAAATGTATGAATTGCACATCTCAGTGAGTGGCCATGAATGATGAAGGCCGTGGGTAGGGCATGGATCAGACAAACTTGTCCTGCAGCAACTCATCCTCACCTCCCTGGCAAATCACAGTGGAAGGTGTTTGCAATGCAAAGAGCTCAGTTTAATCAAATCTCTCCCTCTCTGTGGATGTATTTATACGGTCAATTGTTAGTTTATCCCCACACTTCGGTTTCAGTCGGGAGATTCTCAGAGCAAGCTACCAACCAGCATGAAAGAAGGGTGTTGAAACTACATCTGAATTAAAACCTAATTATTTCTGCTAGGAAAACACAGTTCTGTATCAAAGAGAGCAGAGCAGTCCAGGATGGCCAGAACCATGTTTCAGAAGGATAATTTTTTCAATGCTTAGTTATTATTAACTATACCTCTTTTTCATCCTGTCTCTCGATCCTTTTTCCTGGAGCATGGAATTTGCTCATGCAGTACAACTGTCTATCAGAAATCACTGTTGCAAACTGATTTCCAGTTGTCAGGCCCAAAGATATTTTTATTTTAGTCAAATATTCTGTTCCACTAATTCAGTCAGCTCACCCACAAGTTTAACAACTACTCTGAAGAATGTGCATGTGAATATGATTTGCCAGTATTCCTGCTTTTTGAGATGGGCTATGCCTGGTGTGTGCATGAGAATGATTTAATATTTAAAGGGGCTGAAGGGGATTTGAAGATTCTTCATAGCTGAGGAAGTTTGTGAAAAATCTCCTTTCTGGTTTAAAATGGATTAGAAATATGGATTCTGTTTATTGCTGCAGACTCAGTTTTCCCAGTGTTCAAGGCAGCCTAGGGAAAAATTTTATTTCATCATGCAGTATGGGTCTAATCCTACAAGGTCTCAAATAACCAGGAAAAAGCCACTGAAAATAGCGGCGTGGCTCCTGTGCATGGCAATAACATGGTTGTACAGGCATTGGGGAGCAGAGACTGGACTGTTCAACACATGAAATCAAACCACAGGGATGACCTGGGGGAAAGGCTGTTCAGGACCTAAAGGATCTAAAGAGCACCTAAAGGGTGGCTCTTGCCTCATGCCCATCTCGAGCCCAGCCTCACACGAAGGAGCCGTTCCTGCCCTCTGCAGAGGGGTGATCCTGCCCCTCTGCCCAGCCCTGGAGGCACCTCTGGGGTGCTGTGTCCAGCTCTGGATCCCCAGGACGTGGGGCCAGGGAGCTCCTGCAGCGGGGCCGGCGGAGGCTGCGCAGCTGAGGAAGGGCCTGGAGCATCCCCGTGCCCAGGAAAGGCTGAGGGAGCTGGGGCTGCTCAGCCTCAGAGGAGCCCCGGCTGAGAGGGGCCCTGAGCCCTGGGTGTCCCTGGCTGCAGGGAGGGCTCAGGGCAGGGCCCAGGCTCTGCTCCGGGGCCCAGCAATGGCACCAGAGCCACGGGCAGGGCCTGAGCCCAGCAATTCCCTGCACAGGAGGCAGAACTGCTGCCCTGGGCAGGGCCTGAGCCCAGCAATTCCCGGCACAGGAGGCAGAACTGCTGCCCTGGGCAGGGCCTGAGCCCAGCAATTCCCTGCACAGGAGGCAGAACTGCTGCCCTGGGCAGGGCCCAGCCTGAACAGAGCCCAGAGAGGGCTGGAGTGTCCCTCACTGGAGTTATTCCAGACCTGACTGGACACAATCCTGTGCTCTGTGCCCTGGGATGGCCCTGCTGGAGCAGGGAGGTGGCACCAGATGAGCCCACAGTGGCCCCTTCCAACCTGAACCATCCTGGGATTCTCTGCTGAGGGTGGAAGGAGCTGAGCATCCCTCTCCACTGCACTGGGGTCGCCTTGCCCATCCCTCAGGAACTCCCTTTTTCTCTGGCTCTTGCAGAGTCCTATTCCCTGGTCTCCATGTCCTCTAATCAGCTTAGCAAAAGCCCTCCACTGCATATGGTCGGATTGCAATTTTTGAATACTTGTAGCATGGGCAAATCAAACCCAATTTCCTGCAATACAAAGCCCTGCACTGCTCCCCAATGAGGGCTATTTTCCTGCCAAATTGCATCTTTCAATCCACAGCCAATTCAGCTGTAGAGCTGCCAAGAAAAAAAGGTCAGAAAGACTTTAAAAAAAAAAAAAGAAGCTATTTTCCTCTTTACTGTGTTCAAAAGCAGATCTCCTAATTCTGCACAAACTTTCAAAACAAGGGAGAAATCACTGTGGGATAGGTGCTGATTATAGGCAATTTCAGCCCAAAGGACAACATTTTGCAAGCTTATTAATAGGACCTGAAAATAGCAATTTCTAATGTGGCCAGTGCTGGAAACACTTTCCGTCTACCCTGGTTCGTATGAAAACCTGCTCCAGTGAGGCCAGTGGAATTTTGCAGATTTGGGGCCTTCCTTACTGGAGTTATCACTGCTGCTTGTACAGTATTTTGCATACATCAGTTTTACTTGAAGGATTTGACCATGAGTATTTGCATAGCCACATACCTTATGAGATGAAAATGCAATAAATGGGGAGATGGGAAAACCATCTCTCCCTTTCTATATGGGGGATAAAGACTGGACTGGGAGGCGATTTGAACAAACAATAAAATATGTGGAAAGAGCAGAGTGATGGAAGATTTTAAGTACCCAGGCAGGGAGTAGAGGACATTAGGGAGAGAATGCTAGCTGGAAGCTTGTTGGTGGAATTGGCATGAGATTGGATTTTAACTTAGTGCATGGAGCAGCTGAAAGGGAAGAGAGCTACATGATGTGTATTAAGTGCTGCACTACATGGAAGGTGTTTGAAGACAAGCTGTACTCCAAGGAAAATGTTCTGCCAAACATCCGTGTCCACCGTGGTAGGCTCAGGATGAGGGAAGATTTTGAAGCAAGAAACTTGGAGAAGTTTCATTGTCTGCTGACAGGTGCTCAAACGGCCGGCACAGAAAGCCAGCACTGCGGTTCGGGGTCGCATGAAACCGTACGAAAGGTTTTATAATGTAAATGCCCTGAATACCTGCAAACACCCAAATCAAACACATCTCATGGGTGTGAAGGCAACCCCAGGGCAATCAGGGGTCAGGGCAGGTGAGGGAAGAGCCTCTTCTCCTACAGAAACTGTGAAGTTTATTGTTGGCTGAGGTGAGGGGAAGAAAAGACTTGTGAAAACCACTGAAGGCAGCAACAGAAGCAGAGAAGGTGATGGAGGAATCCATGTGGAAAGGGGTGAGAGACAAGATCCACGCTGCTGCCTGGGATTTGCTGCTGCACAGGGAGGGATTTCCAGGCAAGAATCACGAAATTCCCTCCCAACAACAGGTATTCATTTTGCAAAGGAAGGAGCCTGGGGAAGTGGGATTAAAACATTCAAATGGTTCAGCACAGTGCATGAGCAGGTAATTAGGGCTGTTAAAGGAAGACAAGGAACCTGAATTGCTGAAGGACATTGCTGGGTCCTGAGGAACCTCCAGCTCTGTGAAGAGGTTTTGGGGCAGTTCCCTCTATGCTGGCTGCTGTTTTGGTACTAACAGCGCACAGGGCTGATGGCTGCTGTCCTGAGCTCATTTATGTAAGGTCAGGGTTGGAAACACCAGGAGTAGATGTGGCACCTGGGGGCATGGGATAGTGGTGGGCTTGGCAGGGCTGGTTAATGGTTGAACTCAATGATTTTGGAGGTCTTTCCCAAACTATATAATTCTATAATAGTAATCCCCCCTGTGTAGGAGGGGATCTGACCTCATGGCAGAGATAACATGCTTGTGTCAAGGCTGGAAAACCAGGACTTCACCGAGACATTGGTGGACTGAGGTCTGGAAAGTTTTCACTTGGGGTTGTCTCCCCCAGGCTCCTGCTGTTCTGAGCTGGGGAGGTGACAACAGTGGGTTTACAGTGCTGTGGGACCTGGGGATGAGCATCCAAGCACAGAGGTCTCCAGCAGTGGTGACCCTCCAGGACCTCGCTTGATTTCATTTCTTCCTTGTTCCCTTTCTTAGCTCACAAATTTTGTTTGCTCTTTGACAGCTTCTGCACACCACACCAGGCAGATGTTCCCATTGCATTTCACATCGATGATGAGCTTTTATTGGGCAGTTACACTCAATTTAGAACCCATTAATGGACATAAATAGTCCAGATTGTCCCTTCCAATTCCCGTTACTTTGCCTCTTATGCACCAAATTCATTCAGCCACCGCACTGCCCCATCGTGGAACTCGTGGAATTTCCTAACCAAGCTTTAAAGACTCGATCATTTAATGTAGTTTCGTATTTATCCACAAATTTTCTTTTCACTGCTCAAGCACTGAGATGAATGCTCAGGCATCCAGGCTATTAATAAATACACTTGATAACAATGGTCCTCGTGTGAGCCATTAAGACACTGCAGTATTAATGGCCTTTCCTTTTGGAGAAGGACTATTTATTCTTCCCCTTTTCATTTCTTCAGGCTGGAGCTGATCAAATTGTTCATTGTGAGTAATCTCCTTGGAGAATATAGTTCCTATTTCTCTATGAAAATCATTCATTAATTCATCCTGTGAACTTTATCCTGAGATACTCAGCCTTTTGCTTTCACTCTTTGCTCCTTATTACTCACTTGGTCTTGGTTCACCTCTGTGCTGGAGAATGGATGCTCCAACGTATCTGGATGCTGAGATGATTAAGCAACGAATGACAGGCAGCCAGGAGCCAAAGTTTTATTTCTTCTGTGATTGAGTCAGCCTTTAGCAAAGGTATAAAACTTGAGAGGCCCTTGAACTTTCTTTGAATGGCCAAGTTGTCTGTTTGTCATGAGAAGCCAACTTCATGACTCAGGTGGCAAATCCATGGGTGCTCTCAGCCTTCCCTGCTTCCAAACCACAGCAGCCAGGTCCTGCTTGGACATGGAAGCCCCTTGGGCAATTTCCTTGTATTTGCAAGCACATTTTTGGGTGAGAGTCACCCTTACACAAGAGTCAAGTGGTGTTGGGTGATGGTGACCTCAGGAACCAATTTTACCCTTTTTGCCCCCATTTCTTTACACTTTTCTCACTTCCCACAGCTGGGTTGAACCAGGAGCACCTTGACACCTCTGCGCATTCAAGCCCAGAAATCGCTATTCAAAAGTGAGCACCTGTTTCTATTCATTTCCTTGATGCTCTACACCCACCCTTCCCAAAACCCACCACATTGGTCATGCTGTTTGCCTGCTCCTTGGGAAAGCCCATCTGCTACACCTTCTGACATTACCTCTGCTGATTATGGAGCTTATTTTGTGGGAAGGGGCTGGATAAAATCTGTCCCCAGCACGCAGATAGGCCTGAGAGCTCCAGATCTGCTGCAGTTCATTTCTTTGCCCGTGTAACTCAGAGCACCAGTTGGTAAGAATTTATTTGCCATCAAGAAACTATAATTTCCCAAACTGCCAAGAAAATCAAGGTTGAGAGGATCTTCTATTCACTGCGATTGGTGCTGTCTGAGCCCTCACAAGGGAAATGACTAATAAAGAGATAACCTTAATTAATGGCAGAATGAGCGCTGGACTTACAGGCTCAAAGTCCTGCAGCTTTTCAGCTCACATTTATATAAATTATTATATGTCCTTACACTTGGATGGTGGTTTGGGATGATCAGCATCTTGAGTTCAAGAGCCTTTAGGCTCCCAAAGCTGACAGTTTAGGCCACAGCTCTCAGAAAAAATAATGGATTGTTGATTTAGCAGTAACTGAGCTCAGCACTTGTGGCCCCAAATTATATTACAAGACAAGCCAACACCTGTGAAAAACAAAGGAAAATCTCCTCGTGATTCCAGTGGGATGTAATCTAAACATTTCTTAGCCAGCATCCTTCTGTGTAGATTCACCAACCAAAATCTGCCCCCACTAATTAGAAATGTGTATCATCAAATTGTTATTATTATTGTTATTATTATGAATTTGATTAGACAGCACCTCCAAAACTTACAGTTTAACCATAAACCAAAGGAAAGTAAAATAAAATAGGGGGTCCAGAAAGAGGAGGGAGTGCAATCAAACAGCCTGATTTTACTGGGCAGTGTAATAGATGGTGTTTTTAATGTACCCAGGACCTGTGGGTTCCTGCCAGGGGAAAGGAAAGTCTTCAGGATGGATTTGCAGAATGATATTGTGGTGGTTTCGAGGATATTCCTGAAGACAACTACATAAAACAGAGAGGTCAAGTTAATTGTTGTTCTCAAGGTCTTCCATTCTCTTGCCAGCTAAGGGTGCTCTGGATGGCTTATTGAGTTGGACGTGTCCAAACTCTGCACCTCCCAAAAAAATGAGATGGATCTCAGGCAAGACCATCCAAGGCAGAGAGGGGGATGTGCTGAGTGGGTGTAGAAGAAAAGGCCATGCTGCTCTTTGTGGGCAAGAAATGGCCAAAGTGGGCATCCCAATGGGTACCCTGGGGGAGGAGGCAGTGTCCTGACCAATGAAATGGAAGAGAAGTTGTGGAGCCAGGAGAAAAATCCCAACAAGGAAATGCAAGGAGACAACAATTGAAGGAGATGAACTTGTTCCACCCTGACAAGAGAGGGCTGTGATTCATCCAGAAGAATAAAGGTGGTGTCGTGCATCAGAAGGAGAAGGGGGGTTGGGTTGCTGAGTGTTTTTTTCTGATCAGAAAGGTTTCCATCAATATCCCCTTCTCATCGACCCCAATCTCCAGCACAGCCATCCATAACTCTCAATCCCAGTCAGCCCTGGACCTCTCTGCACAAATTCTTGTTCAGGCCAGAGAGTGATGTGAAAGACTTTTGAGAATTTTGAGAGATTTACAATGTGGAATTCACTTTTCTCTGGGCTTAAAAATCCCATTTTTTGGTGATAAAAAGACTTCCTATAGTCCTTCTAACCTTGCACTTTCAGGGGCACCAAGTGTAGCTGGATCATTTTAGAATAAGAAAAGCAAAGACAAGAGTGAACAGGAGCTGACTTACTATTTAAAGAATTTAATTTTCATTTTGAGGAAAGTGTAAGTCTGAATTTGCTGTTTCGTAACAAACTGCATTTAAAAGCAATTGCTTTTGAAAATACACTATTGAACTTTGAAATTACTGTGATAATGCAGCTTTAGTCTGTGAATGCTCCAGTCTGGGAGGAAGCACAACAGCAGCCTTTGATGAGGACATGAATTTGTTATGACAGGCTAATTTTACAAATCCAAGGCTGCCTTACGGCAGAATTATAAAGATATATATTAAAAAAACCCAAAAGCCCAAGAAGCAAGAAATGTATCATTGCTGCTGAGAAAATGTTCTCGCACATTCAACTCCCACAGGTCAATTCAAGGTAGAATCCAGCCGCCTTTGATAGCTCAGGGAGCAAAATATTGTGAATACTGGGCATGTTTAGACTGATTGGTGACTTCAGCCATTTGATCCGTGCCTGTGTGAGTGTCTGGGAGTGCTGTGATATGAACTGCCTCACGTAAACAGCCAAAGACAGATCTTGGGGAAAAAGCAATGAGGAAAAACCAAATCAAGCTATCAGCTTTCCACCCCCACCAAAAAAAATAAAATCTTGAACAACAGAAATCCTGCCTGGAAGCTTCGTGCGGCCTGGCTGTGTGTGAGCGGAGCTGACACGGTGAGTTAACATCAGGCCAGTGTCAGTGGTCTCCTAGAAATAATCTCATTGCAGATATCCCCGCTAATCCTCCAGCAGGAAGGGCAGGAAGCATCTTCTGGATGGGGCTGGCAGAGATGTCTGCTGGAGATGGAGGAAAGCAGGAGGCGGAGGAGAGCGTTTGGAACCTCAGCTTGGAGATCCAGGGAGAAGGGTGGATCCTGGAGAAAGGGGGAGTAGGAAGCTGGGTTGAGTGGTCTGGGCAGGAATGGAGGAGACAGCCTGGTGGCACAGCTGGGGGAGTGTCCACCTCAGCCAGAGTCCCCAGCAAACAGGAACAGCCTTCCAGAACCTAAAGGGAACCTACAGGAAGGCCGGAGAAGGACTTTTTGCAAGCAGTGATAGGACAAGGGAGAATGGTTTTAAGGTGAAAGAGGATAGATTCACTTTGGATATTAAGAAGAAATTCTTCCCTGTGAGGGTGGGGAGGCCCTGGCACAGGGTGCTCAGAGAAGCTGTGGCTGCCCCTGGATCCCTGGAAGTGTCCAAGGCCAGGTTGGATGGGGCTTGGAGCACCCTGGGGATAGTGGAAGGTGTCCCTGCCATGGCAGGGCTGGCACTGGATGATCTTTAAGGTCCCTTCCAACCCAAACCATTCTAGGACACTATGAACTGTGGGGAGCACATGGGAGGGAGAAGAAATCATGTGGTGGGACTCTTCTGGGATTCTGCTTGCTCCTGTGAAGCTCTTGTGACCAAGGACTGACCGAAACACCTCCCACAATGTTTGAGGAAAAGGCAAACAGAGCTTTGGGGCTAAGGAAATCCTCTATGGACAGATGCCAAGATGCACTCAAGTCTTTGCCACTGATTTTGTGTGGTGCTGTATCAGCCAGCGGCCAAAGGAGCCCGGTTTGTGCTCCTGACCAACTCTGTAAGGCTCCAACACTCTGCCAGTGACCGAGGGAGCTCTCACAGCAGCTCACACCTCAGTGTCACTGTGTAAATCTCTCCAGCCTGTCACTGAGGGAAGGGTCTATGTGACAGGTGTCACCCATAAATCCCATTTAAATACATCCATTACCACACACTGTATCACTCACAATCACCCATGAAATGTCTCTTTGGAGGCAAGAATCAGACAAGGATGATTTAGGGCCATTTCGCTGGTGTGATGGGATTAGCTGGATCTTGCAGCTATTAGGATGTCAGGCCCAACACTGGCCCCAGAAGGGATGAGGGAGAGCAGGCAGGGACAGCTCCAACAGCAGCTTCCCAGCAGCCTTTCCCACACAGGCTGGAGCTGCTTCAAAATCAGACTTTAAAACTGACCCCAGAGACTTCAAAACCCACTTCCCATGGGAATATATGCAAGAGTCTTGCAGGTGCCTTAAGTTTTAGAGCCAGTGAGACTTTTCTCTGGCTTTCTGTCATCATTTTCACCCTGGCAAGTGGAGTTCACATAGCTTTATGCACACACACGTGTGCACACAGAGTTCTGCCTGAGATACAGAGAGGAGGCTTTTTGCCACTCAGCAGGTGTTTTCTGTTTTTCCAATTTCTCCTCCAAAAGGAGCAGGCAGCTTGAGACATCAACCTGCTCCAAATAGAAAATTGGTGTCTCATTTAATTCAGAGTAACATGAGAACATCTGCAAAATAAACAGTGCAATTTCAACAGGCAAATGTTTATTGGGAAGCATCAGCGCTAGCTGCTGTTTCAGCTTGTGCTAGACAGGAACCGTGCTGAGAGAAGAGGCTGGGAGACACCCCAGATGAGCAACTTTTTTAGGTATTGCTGAGTGAAAGTAGAGAGGAGAGGTGCCCACATATCCTGTGTCTGAGCAGTGTCTGGCAGGAGCAGGTTCAAGGGAAGAAGAGCTGAGACAGTCCCGATGCCAGAGAGCCAACAGTGGCTTCCTGGCCCTGAGAAGAAACTTCTGCTCTGAGCACTCTGCTCCAGTCCCAACACCAGGAGAACTTTGCTCCCCTGTAGCGACTTTTCTCATTATCCCCAGAAACATTCAGTCCTTCTTGCTGTGATGGCCTTGATAACAGCTCTGGCACTGGGATCAGGTGAGGGACATTTGTATATGGGGGAGCAACTGGATGCAGTTGGGCCTGAATTAGGATCAGGCCCGAGCAGCAGCAAAAGGCAGCCGGAGATGATCTGAGGTTCCTGGGCTCAGCTCTGCCTTCATTTTCCAGAAAGGGCACGAGAAGGAAGAGCCATCAGCACTTCTCCTTGTCCATGGTGCTGCTGGAAAGGGATCAGCTCGCTCAGTGAGGAGCAGGAGGAGATGAGACAGAATGTCAGGCAAATGCAGGAGGAGAGGCCGTGGGTGAAGCAAGGAGCCGGAGCACTGTCACTTTTAATGAGCAGGGTGATTATGTACTGGCAGCTGTTTGCAGATTAGAGACCGAGGACTTGGTCAGGGATAATTATCTCTCCCTGGAATTAGGAGATTTTTCTCTTTTCTGGCAGGGAAAGAAGTGCTGGGCAGCGCCCAGCATCCAGACCTGCAGCCCCAGGAGGGGAGGCCAGTGGTATCTCTTTCCCCCACCCCAGTGGAGGAGGAGTCCTGTCCTCAAACCGGCCCAGAAGGATTGGATTACAATCCATGGATTAAGCCAGTGTCCTAGGATGTCCTTAGCTCCTTAGCCCAGTGTGGAGTAACTCTGGCTTCCAGGCAGCTCCCTGCAGGATCCAGTGCTGTTTTCCAGCCTAATGAAATGTTCTGAAAACTGGATGTTGGGACAATCTGCTACAGAGGTCACACAGTGAGGGGTGAGGGCAAACATCAACATGTCCAAATCTGCACCCAAAGGCTGTTTCTTCATCTCCCTCGAGATGGAAAAATAAGTCTGCTGTCTGCAGCTAAAAACTGGTATTAACAGCGATAATTTACCTCTCAAAACAAAATATTTAGCCGCAGAAAATGTTTCTCGAAAGCAATGCCATTGCCTTCAGCTCTGCCAGCAATGTAAACTGGCACAGCAGTCATGGCACACAGAGAGCATTGCAACCAGCTCTTGTTAAAATCCCATGGGTGGCGTGGAACTGTGGAATATGATCTTCCCAGCCTAAAAGTTTTAAGCTTATCAGCTCATCTATTGCCAAAAAAAATGACTGGAAGGGATCTTTTAAACATGCTTCCATAGCAGGTTATGGGTGCTTGATGATCCATTTTCTGCTTTAATTAAAGGAGGTTAAATTGATGATCAGGGAACAGCCAGGGTGGCTGCAATTGTTTTCCAGTGCTGAGGCTGCAGTGTGAAAGTGGCAGTGGTGGTGAGGATGTTACCTACATGTGACCTCTTTCACTCATCTCCTCCTGGTACGAAAATAAATTATACAAAGGTTGTAATGGTGATCTCCCCAACAGAGGGGAGAACAGCCTGGGCCAACTATTAAAGTGTTCATACGAAAAAAAAAAGTATTCCTAGGAAAATGTATTGCACCAGGAAGTTTAAAAACCTTCCTCAGGTTGGCTTGAAAAGGCTTGTGGTGAATCCAGGCTTGCTCCAGGTGACCTTGCTGTTGGTACAGGATGAACACAGGAATTTGGGAACAAGACAATGCCTGCTGCAATATCGTTGTGGATGTACTGCACTTCCCCTGCTCTGGAAGGCAAAGCTGGCTTAAACTGAGGGTCAGACAGGATGGTCAGATAGCCCAGAGTGGTGCCACCAGAGCTTCTGTGACGAGGGACAGTGGCCAGCAAAGTGATGTGTCCCTCTCCTCTCTCTTCTATTAGGCACCACTTCAACACAAAGTTCTTATATCATGGGAAATGGTTCCACTGAAAGCACAGGAGGTGCTTGGGATGGAGACCCTGAGACAAAGAATGGATCAGGCAGGGCAGAGGGGAGCAGGTGGCTTGGTGGGAGCTCGTCTTTGTGTCCTCATCCTCCCGTGTCCCACGAGTGCCAAGTGCTCACCAGGAGTGCTCCGTAGGCAGCAGCAGCAGCAGCATTCCAGGCATCTGACTACAAACTGGGTTAAAAATTATTCTGTGGTCAGAAAAATTAATGTCTTGGAAAAATAAACAGGATTTTCTGAAGTGAGTGGGATAACCATAAATTAGACTCAAATGGCAAGTGTTTCTCTGAGCCCTGCGTGGCACACTGAGCCAGCCCTCGGGGATTTCTGCCTTCCATATGCAGCAGTTCAGCTGCCTGCTGCTCCCTGCCTGCCCTTTCAGACCTGCACAGGACATGCCAGCCCTGCCAGATGCAACTTCCCTGCTTTTTAAAGGTGAGGGACCACACCCCAATCCAGTTTATGAAATGTCCTATGGTAAAGCCAAAAGATTCAGCAGGTTTTATCATCCCAGAATCCAGAGCTTGCCTTGGATGCCCAAGGAGTGAGTTGAAGGTGTAAGAGAAGCTCTGTGAGCTGGCCCTGAATCAGGCACCTGACCCATGGCCACACAAGTTTGTCTTTTAGCAAAAACCCCAAAGAATAAGGCTAGAAAGGACCTCACAAAGTTAATCCCAAACAATATTACCTTCATATTTGTTCTTTCTGACAGGAACCTATCAAACCTATTTCTTTTAAAATTCAGTACTAGACACTCCCATTCACATCCTGTCCCTCTCTCCCCAGCCCTGCTGGCTGATCCACTCCAGTGCTTCACTATCCTTGGAGTCAAAAGCCATTTTTCCTTAGTTCTTGTCTGCATTCCTGACCCTTCCCAGCATGAGAGATGCCCTTTGAATTCTTCCCTCTCCACCACAGACACAGAGAAGGGTTGGTTATGTTCCTCTCCACAACTCTATACTTGAGGAAATTTCCCCTATTTTCCCCCCTTAGACTGGTTCAATCAGCTGCAGGTTCATGGCTCCCCAGCACTCCAGAAAACTGTAGAAAATGGTCTAAAAATAATAGGGAAAAACCACTTTTAAACGCCCTTCCCTTGTTTGGGATCCATTCCCACGCGGATGACAAGTTGTTGTGAGTGCTGACGTGTAGGCGGAATTGGCAATGCCTGATGAAAATGCTTTTAATTACCACACTCAAGTTATGATTTTGTAAAACAATAACATTTTGCTTGTCTGAAAGCTGAGTATTTATTATTCTCCAACTGTCAAATATTAGTCTGAGTACAAGCAACAGCCCTTGGATTTCTCTCAAAAGGCTTGGGCGATCCTTTGCTAGCAACAGGCGAGGGGATACAGGTGCAGAGTGAATAATCTCTGTTTTTACATTTTTCCCAGGGTTTTTTTTTAATCTGTCCATTCCAGGACTCCAATCTGAGCTCTCTTTTAGGTCTCCTCTCTCCTGGACTTTCCTGGACGACAAAGGACACCTGGGGATCCACCAGCACTGGGGAACTCCTCTTACTTTTCCCAGGTATGCTCCTGTTGTACATCCCTTCTTAATTTGTTTGTTTGCACCAGCACCACACCTCCCCTCCTCAAAACCCACTGCTTCTTTAGTTCTTTCCTGTTACCTCTCGTTTGGTTTAAAATATGGGGCTAATGGGCACTGGAAAAGCCAAACTTTGTTTTTTGCAACCTGCACAAAAGATATTTTGCCTCTTCTCCAACCTAAAACGTCAGGGTGTCACCTCTTTTCTCCCCAGAGCTGATTGATTGGAAGAGGAACAGCCCTGAAACTTTGACAGATGGATGAATGGAAGTGCTGAGCCTGTGCTATCAGGAACAGCGAGGGCCAGGGACAATGTTGCAGCCTTATGGCATTGAAATCCTGGGATTTTTCCTTTTCTGGTGCAAACACACTCACCTGGAAGGGGCCTTTCCACAGAGGTCAGGAAATTTAGGGGTGGATGTGACGCAATCACAGTCCCAAGGCTGACAGAGCTCCATTTGGACAATCCTGTCTGACACAGAGTGGGGTTGTTGGGATGTCTGTGCAGGGCTGGACTGGATGATCCCTGTGGGTCCCCTTCCCCTGAGGATATTCCATGATTCTATAACGGGCCAGCCAAGAAAGCCAAGGAGTTCAATTCCAGCCCCAAGCTGGAGAACTTATCTTCTTCCTTAGAGCACATCAGATCTTTGATGACCCAGAAACACAGCAAGAAACCACTTGGAAGAGGAGTTTTTCTCTCCCACAAATATATGGCTCCTTCTGGAAAATAATTGGAGAGGAGAAAAATTAGCATAGGACATTATGCATGACAGTGTCTGATCTCAGAGAGGGAAGGGTTTGGGGAAAAGAAGAGTTTACATTTCTGAGGCTGCTGGGAGTGGTGCTAAACCCACGTGATTCGCAAATCCCTCTCATGTCCAGTTAAATAAGCTCTTGGCCTCTTTGGTGCCTGACAAGAAATGTTCTGTCAGGAAAGCACGGGTGTGTTTTCTGCCTCTGTCACACACGCATGGACACAAAGGAGCTGCTTGTTCGCAGCATTTTCTCTGCATTTTGGTGTGTGACTTGTGGGTTGTAGAGAAGAAGTGGTACATCATTCCCTTCCTTCTTTCCTTTAGCTACCAGGACAGCAAGAAACTCCAGGAGATTACATCTGCAGCCAGTGTATCCTGCAAAAGTGACCTAAATTACTATTAATTGTAGTGGCAGGACTCAATAGCTGTTCTCAGTGTGTTTACAACTGGAGAGACAAACAGTTTGTTCTCAAGATAATGACAAACCAGTTATATTTTGTCTACAAAAGGACTGTTTGTTCCCTAAATACCTGCACCAGGAACTGTGTTTGTGAAAGAAAAGCAAAATATCTTCATGAGCAGTCCCCTGCCTGGAGCTGCCCTCTCTGGGAGGATGGTTCTGCTCACTCAGCTCTAGTCAAAGCAAAAAAAAAAAAAAACCAGATTCAGTTTTCTGTCAGGGAATGGGGACTTGGGAGCAAGCCTTGATCAGGTCAGAGATGTAAATATGTAAATAGAAAGCCACTTGGCTTGTTAGAGATTTCTGACATTGCCACAAATTTCTCAAGGCCTGTTAACCACCAAAACCGTGCTGATCCCAGGGCTCAGCTGTCTCTGAGGTGCTGGCATCCCTGCAATGGAGGTTGGGTAGAAACTACAGCTGCTCGGAGTGGTGCCATTCACGGGCCAACACTGCTTTCATCTCTGATGGTGTCTGAAAAATATCCCAAAACTAATTGTCCAAGAGATGTCCATTGAATCAAGAACCTCAGAAAGCCAGGAGAAAGAATGGCTGAGACCTCACCATCTCACCTTAAATTTCATCCGATCTGGAAACTCAGCTTCTATCCTGTCATCAAGGTGTCAATAAAATTAAATTATTTAAAAATGTTTTTAGACCATTCCTGCAGACGTGTCTTTCAGAAAATGTTATTATTCTTTGGTTTTAAAGGTAGCTTGTGACCCAAATGCTGATAGGTCCTGCCTTTGCTGAAAACCCCAGTGTGTGTCCATGCCTCACCTTTCCTGGATTGCCGCTGAACACAAGAAAACCAGCTTAGAGAAAGGAAGAAGTAAATCTTTAAAGACTCAGAACTGAATTCACTGTCAGCTGTCTGTGTGTATCTCTCAGACTTGTATCAGAGACGGGGAAATTTATTGCGGCAGCTCTGATTAGATGGAATGAAATAATGCCACAGGGATGGAAGTGAGCACTGAAAATCTTTACCAGTGTGGTTTACAACCTCCTGCTCCCTGTGTGAATGCACCTGTATGGACTCCACTGCAGATGGACCCACTTTCATCTCTCCAACCCGTGAGACACCTCTCAGGGTCATGTTTCAATGCCTTGCCTATGTGTGGGGCCACCTGGCAGGTGAGCATTTACAGCAGAGTTCAGGCTGCCAGCTTCCAAATATCCTGGCAGTCCTCTTTCCCCTGCTGAATGGCTCTGTTGTGCTTAGTTGGCCCATTCCTCATTTCCAGGCTCTCAGGACCACATTCCACACAGTCTGGAACAAGCTGCAGGCTCCTCTTCCAGGCTTGGGACTTGACATTCAGCTGAACTGTCACCTCCAGGGTGATGTGGAAGTCACAGGGCATGACACTCTTCAGGTGGGAAGATGCACGGGGTGTGATGGTCTCCATCATTCCCACAACTCCAGGGAGCTGGGACAGGGGCAAGGAGCAGCGGGCAGGACACACAAGAAGCTGGGACACGGGAGATGCAGCAGCACAGGCAGCAGGATGGTCTGTGAGATAAACAGCCCCTGTTCCCTGGATCTCCCTGCTCCCAGCAAGGCTCTGCATTTCTCCTGCTCAACCCAGAAACGGGAGGAGATTCTTCACCTGGATTCACACATGGGATGATCCATGAAGGCAACATTATCAATCACCAGGAAAGCTGCTCTGCTGAGCTCTATAAATAAACAGCTTCCTCAGCCTCATACACCAGGCTGCTGGAGATTATTTCTGCCAGAGGTCTTCAGTGCTTCCTTAGCATTAATTCTCTTTTTGAGAGAGATTCACCTTGAACAGTGAATGTTTTCTCGAGTATCTCGTTCTGATCAGAGTGTTCCCCCCGACCTTATAATCTGCAGCTCTGCTAATGCCTTAATGGCACCTGGTTATCCCTACCCAGCAGGACAGTGCTGGATCAACGTGCCATCCAGGATTAGGAGTCTTCTGGGCTTTCTGGGAAACCCTTGCTGCTGTTTGTAGAACAGTGTGATTTCTTTCTTCCTCACTGCAAAGTACAGGCTTACAGACCCCTCACTACTGCCTGTAAAAAAAAAAAAAAAAATCACTCCCTCAGGCAGGTCCAACTCTTCAGACCTTCTGTTTTGTTTCTTTTATTTTTTTTTCCAAAAGTGCCTCTTTTGCAGAAAAGAGCTTTGCTTTTCTCCATTCTGCTGGGCTGTCCATACCCATCCTTCACGAGGCTTTTCAGGTGCATTCCTTTGAAACCAGCAAAGATTTATATATATAATAACCACCTTTTGCATTCCTAACAACACCTTCCTGGGAAAGAGGGGCTGGACTTACTCTTGCTGCTGCTTCTGCTTGGGCTGGCTGTCCAAAGCAGACTGCAGTGATCCGGGTCACCAGAGTTTCCCAGCAGAGCTACTGCAGTATTTAGGTCTCAAGCTGTAACCCTCTAATGAGCACTCAATATGTATTTAGGACCCTTCCTTTCATTTCCTGTTTTCTACAAGAATCCTGGGTACCTTGAACATGAAAACCTTGCAAGTTCATAGCCCTTACTGAGAAGAAATGCAAAGCACTGAGTAGGACTAGCAGAGTTTATAATTTCTCTCTCTGATTTTATCATTTGTTTTCCTGAGCCCTGTTTTCACTGTGGCCAAAAGAAAACCTTGAACTAGTTTTTTTTTTTTTCTAAAAAGCAGAGACTCGCTGTCCTTGCAGAGCCACATTTACCCTGCAGACTCAACTTCTCCAGTATTTGCCCCGTTTTGCCCTCTCCATTAGCCTTCCTGACACCCAGCAGCAGGAGCCAGGAGCAGTTTGTGGGGGAAAGGAAGAAAAGCAGGGAAGAGCTGCAGGAATCTCTCCCAGTGCTGGGCTGGCAATTGTGGTGTCAGATGTTCCCCAGGGCTTGGTTAGATCCTCCTCAGGACACTGCAGTTGTGTGTGTTCAACAAACCCCTGTGATACTCCCTGGGATTTTATAACACTCCTACATTGCAGCATTTGCCCACACAGGGAAACTGGGAATATCTGTGGCATTCAGATTCACACACAGCCAGGGAAAAGTGCAAATGCACATTATATGGAGAATTGTAACACCAGATTTTTTGGTTTTTTGACTGTTGCAAAAGGAGTGAAGTCATATTTGGCAAAGATATTTACTGGTTATATGCCGTTACAATCACTGAAAATGTAAAGATTTTCTGTGAACTTTCCAGGAGATATTAAAAAAAATGCTTTGGAGAGGGACTTTGGACAAGGGAGGGAGCGACAGGACAAGAGAGAATGGCTTCCCACTGCCAGAGGGCAGGGATGGATGGGATATTGAGAAGAAATTTTTCCCTGTGAGGGTGGGGAGGCCCTGGCACAGGGTGCCCAGAGAAGCTGTGGCTGCCCCTGGATCCCTGGAAGTGTCCAAGGCCAGGCTGGACGGGGCTTGGAGCAGCCTGGGACAGTGGAAGCTGTCCCTGCCCATGGCTGGGGGTGGAACTGGATGGGCTTTAAGGTTCCTTCCTACCCAAACCATTCCAGGATTCTGTGATTCTATATCTCCACCCCATCCTCCCCACTAATGGTGCTTCACCCTGAGAAAACAGGTGGGGTTAAATCTGAAAATTACAGTCAAAATCTGAAATGGGGAATTCTGATGCTTGTGAAGTACAGGCTGTCCTGCTCTCACTGCCTCCCAAGCCCCCTCAGCTTGAAGTTTCCAGTCCCTGCCACATTCTGTGGCAGGCCAGACACAAGTACAGATAACAAGAAATGGCACAGTGCATCGAATACTGGTCAGGAGTAGGAGGAATTGATTTCTGACTAATAAAGAAAATTCATTACCCAGACTGAATGAGTCAGAAGGAAATGAAGGCTGCAGTAAAGAGGGAGGATGGACCCATGCACTCTGTTATTTCGGGCTTGCTAGGTTGCAGAAAAGGTCTGTCTGTGCAGCATCTCCATCTGCACAACCTTGGCCCGTGTCCTGTGGCACCATTTCAGCTCAGAAACTGCTGCTGCTCTTCAGGGGAGAGGCCTTTGGTGGAGGCAGGACTTCAGCATGGTTTGTTCTCAGTTTGGCAAACGAACACCTTTTTAACAGCCCCATCCCTCCTCAGGGCTGACAGAAGGGGTTATGGCTGTGGCCAAGCAGAGCCAGCACACACAGGGGACAAGGACAGGAAGGAGGGGGTGGATCCTCAGGGAGGTGCTGAGAGATGCTGGTGACAAATGCCTGTTGCTCCTGCACTCCAGAGCAAGCAGTATCTTGCCTCAGATATGCACTCAGGGGAGACCAGGTCCTGATCCTAGGAGCTGCCACCATGCCTGGATTTGGCTCCTGGTGAGGCTTTACTGATGCCTTAAGTTTTAACTTCTATATTTTTCAAATCCTGCACTGCCCAGTGTGTAACTCTGAAGTTTCTTGTATCCTGTTAATTTCTGCTCTCTCCTGCCAGGCAGACACAACAAAGCCTTGCTGGGCAGACACAACAAAGCCTCTCCGGGCCTGCTCTCCAAGGACACCCAGACCGTCCTAGGCCCAAAAAGTATAAACCAAAAGCCTCTAAAAGGGGGCAAGCTGAGGGGAATTAAATCATTAAACTGAAGCTTTAATTGGAGAATTAACCCTGATATGCAAATGAACCAAACCTATAAAAGTGTGAAGAACTCGTGGCCTGTCTCCATCTCGGGGTCCATCTGGGCAGTGGCCTCTGGCTCCCCAGGGGTACCTTTGAAGGCCTTTTAAATAAATACCGACCTTTATTCCCTTTCTCCTGTCTGGTCTCTGTTTTTAGGTGGCCTCTCAAGGCATCATTACTTCCCCAACCACCTTGCCTGGCTCAGTGCCTGGGCTGGAGAACCAGACCAGACTGCCAAGGCAGAAGGAGAACAGACCAGGACAAGGTTTGGGGTATCCAGGAACAAGAGTAACCCTGGGATTTGTCTCGATCAGCTCTTCGTGCTCCCTGCAGCCCTGCACTTTTCAGGGCAACCTCTGTGGGAGGCAGGAGGAGCAGAAGGGGCGGGTGGGAGGGAGAAGGTGCAGCAGTGAGCGCCGTGGGCTCGGTGGCAGCAGCGTGGGGATCACTGTGTCATCCAACACTAGGCACGCGTCTTGTCACCTCTGACCCGGGCAGGAGAGGCTAAGTTTTGTCAAGAGGCCACGGGATTTTTTAACAGAATCCTCCTTTCCATCCCACTGAAGGCTCTCTCCTCAGAGGCATCTTCCCTGCCCCTCACTGCTGTTCGTGCCAGGACTGACAGCATCTTCCCTGGCAGGGAATGATATCTTAGTTAGGAGCCTCCTTGTTTAGTCTTACAGCTGTCAATTAATCCCACATTTTCGCTATTCAGACTAGCTGTGGGTAGTAACATTTCCTGCTGCAGTGAAAATTTGTTGTGAATAAGAGCTGGAAGGGGAACTGCATTAATATTTGACAGCAGTTAGTGCTGAGGGAGTCTTTGCACTTCACAACCTGAGACCCAGGGGGGTTTCTCAAACCAGCAGTAGTTTAACATCATTTAAACAAGCTTTTGCCACATGCAGCCCAGCTGGGGACTGCTGCTGGCCCAGGCACGCTTGTGCCATCCCCAGCTCAGCTGAGCTGCCCATCTTGGGCTCGTCCTTCAGAGCAGGGATTTTGGGACATTGGGAGAATAAAAGCAGCTGATCACAGAATCACTGAGTCACAGAGTGGTTTGTGTGGGAAGAGATCTTAAATATTCTCCAGTGCCACCCCCTGCCATGGGCAGGGACACCTTCCACTGTCCCAGGCTGCTCCAAGCCCTGTCCAACCTGGCCTTGGACACTTCCAGGGATCCAGGGGCAGCCACAGCTTCTCCGGGCACCCTGTGCCAGGGCCTCCCCACCCTCACAGGGAAAAATTTCTTCTCAATATCCCATCCATCCCTGCCCTCTGGCACTGGGAAGCCATCCCCCTTGTCCTGTCACTCCATGCCTTGTCCCACGTCCCTCTCCAGCTCTCCTGGCGCCCCTTTAGGTCCTGCAAGGGGCTCTGAGGGTTCCCCAGAGCCTTCTGCTCTCCAGGCTGAACACCTCCAGCTCTCCCATCTTGTCTCCATAGCAGTGGTTCTCCAGCCCTTGGATCATGTTTGTGGCCCTTTCTGGACTCACTCCAGTGGGTTCATGTCTTTCCTCTGTTGGGGCCCCCAGTGAACAGGCGCTGCCCAACTTCGGGTCCTGGTGGCCCAGCCCAGACACCCACAGCCATCAGTACATTGACCATGTCCTTCCACACCACCCCACTGACACCCTGAACAGCCAGAGAGTCCCCGTGCCAGCAGACCTTGCTTCATGGCACAGAGATCCCTGATGTAAACCATCCAGTGGTACAGCAACCAGTAAATATCAGGAAAAAAAATCTTCATGGGGAAAACAGAATGCTTTTTTTGGTCCAAAATAGATCTGTTCATTTTAAAGTTTTCTTCATTTTTTTTACAATGTTTTCAATAAAACTACATTAACTTCAAATCATGAAAGGGATGTGTTTCTTATTTTTCAAAGTTGGTTACATAACCACAATGAGCCTGAATGCATTCTGTGTTTTCAGATGCCTGCAATTTTTTCACCCAAATTAGGCTTTCTCTAAAACTGCTCCCCAGTGGGGCTGCCATCACTGTAGTGTTAATGTTGAGAGAAAACGCACTAAATCCACCTGCCAGCTCCATGAACAGGGTGGTCACATCCTGAACACCCAGAAGAATGGAGCCAAACCAGCACTGAGCCTGCACTTAGCAGGTCCTCAAGGCAGCAAAGGTCGTAGTGCCATGCTGGCCCACAGCCCCTCCCCTCCAGCAATAATCCATCCCACTTCTACACAGAAAACTCCCTCCCAGAGGCTCCCGTGGCTGTTATGGAGAAGCAGAGCCTCGTGCTGCCTCCCCAGCCCTTGCCAGGTGTCTACACCATCTCCACACCCTCGAGACAGGCGGCCCAGGGGGGGGCAGGCAGTGTGTGTGAACCCACCGCCCTCCCACATCCCTGCTCCTCTTGGCACAGATAAGGGCACCCGAGGGAAGACCTTGGGAGACAAGGCGCAGATTTATTTGGTCTTTCAGCTGTGAGAGGCTGCTGGCTGCTGTGTGATCTTTGGTAAACTCCGCGATGCAGAGAGACACAAATTTGCAGAAGTCCCTGCCAGCAGCTGACACAGATGCTGCCTGGCACGGCACCAGGGAGCTGTGACACTCAGTTGATCATATGTTTATCCACATGTCCCTCACATACTGATAGGCACAGCGATAGCCTCTGGGCCTGCCCTCACAAAGCACGAGCAGCTGAATTTCTGGGCCTGCACGCAAGGTTTAGAAACGACGGCACCAAGTTTTTCAAATGCCTCTCTGTGTGGTGTAGGAACTTTCCAAATGTTGCTGGCACCCAAGACTTACAGAACAGGTTTTGTCTAGCTGTGAAAGAAATCGTGTCGAGTCTGCACTTCGTGACTCCCTAGCCCAGATCTGCCCCACGGCATTTCTCCCTGCTTGGCCAAACATTTTTTACCCAGACAGTCTTCAAGCCCTCCTGGCTGAGAGCTCTCGTTCCAAAGTAGCCCCATCAGGGTGTTCCTTCAGTCCCATGGCATGAAAACAGGACAGCAGTGACTTTGTGGGTTCCTCTCCTATAACCCCAAGAGCGGTGGCACCGGCTGCAGTGAGTTCTCTACCCTGTGACTCCACTCTGTTGAACTTTGGTCCCTCTTACTGCTTTAACTCTGTCTTTAACCATCCACTTCCCATAACCTTTTGCAAACACAGCCCATCCCAGCACCCTGCCAGCAGGGCTGGAGCTGGGGAAGAGGCCCCAGGAGTGTTTAGGGTTGCAGTTTGCAGCCCTGCTTTCCCCACCCCTGGCATGGTGTTCTCCCGGAGCAAACACGTGCTGTGCCTCTGTATCAATTGCATGACCAGCTTCGTTTTGTGCTGCTTATGAATTATTGCTGGCCCCTGCAGCTCTCGTCAGCACTTCCCCCTGTCTCATAGAGACATTGATTCATACACACATGAATGTTCCCAGGCTTAATTAAACTCATGGTCCCTTCCTGACATTCTTCATCGTGTGCACAAAAGCGGCTGATCAGCTTTGGGTGGGCCGGGGATGTGCCCACCGCCCCTGCTTTGTGCCTCCTTTGTGCTCAGACCCCATCAAATGTCCAAAGTCTCCATCCCACCTTGAAATGGACCCATCATTTTTCTTCCTCTGCAGTTCAGTGTGTTCTGTTCCCCTTGGATCTCTTGTCCACCCAACCTCAGGGCCTGTGTGTGGCCCTGCTGTCCAGGCTCCAGCCACACTGGCCTTTCATCTCTGGGTAGGATTATTCTCCAGCTCCCTTCCACCAGCCATAAAAAGCAGTATATCACCAGCAAACTTGAGATCAAAACTGACAAGCAAGCTTTTTAGATGAGCCTGTTCTGCTGTATGTAATTAATGTGTCTTGTTTTCTTCATTTATATTTTATTTATATGCTTTTATGTATTGTGAGAACCTCCGAGAGGGTTTTCTTTTTATGAATTGCGCTTTGTAAAACAGGAGAACTGATGTTGATGAAATAGTTATTATCAGCTAAAGACTGCACTCCCAGACTGTGCCTCCCTTCCTACTGGCAATCTGCCACTCTTCCAAAGGTGACCGACAGACAGACAGCCGGGCAGCTCCCAGCAGGGAGCCAGGAGGAGGAGGAGAGAGCAGGGATGATGATGAAGGTGATTAAAAATAGAGAAAGATTCCTTCGCCACAAATCACAGCGAGAAGTTTCAGAGAAGAAAATAGCGAACCTAAAAGATATTGCCTAAGGGGGCTTTTACTGATTTTAGACTGTGTTGCTCAGATCAGTTCGCTCCAGTGAGTGTCTGTACCAGTTTTTTTAGGATGGAAGAAATAATTGCCAGCATGGGGGCTGGAGGGAGGATTTTTTATTTTTAATTTAGTTTCCCTAAAATGTCTTTCTTCATTTAAATCTTGGGAGCAGGAGTGCATCTGAGGGAGAAGCTGATTGAAAATGGATCATTTAGAGCTTAGCTCCCATCTTTGTGTTGATTAAGTGCTTGCCAAGCTACTGCCCCAAAGGGAATTTCGCTGTTTTTTATAATAAATCCCTGAAAAACAGGTTTCACTGGGACCACTGAGATGGCAATCAAAGCTTGAGTGCTGGAATCAGGGAGTAGGAGCACAGAGGCTCCTGTACATAATTCACTCAAGGAAAATGGGAAACAACTCTACCAGTGCAGCAGCATCCTTCCTGCTAAATGTGTGGATTAACTGGGACAAATGTTCTCCCCATGAAAAATCAAGGATTCAAGAGGAATTCTCTGCCTACCTTGGTGCTGGGGAGCATGGATTGAGGCTGGGCTGTGCTGGGGGTGGTGTCTGGAGCCTTTGGGGTGAAAGTACAATGAAAGGGTGGGTTCTACCCACCCTCCACAAGCATTCATTAAGTTCTCCACAGAATCAGAGAATCCCAGAATGGTTTGGGTGGGAAGGGACTTTAAAGACCATCCAGTCCAACCTCCCACCTACCACTGTCCCAGGTTGCTCCAAGCCCCATCCAGCCTGGCCTTGAACACTTCCAAGGATGGAGCATCTGTGCGGAGCCCAAAGCGTCCGGAGGTGCAGCCAAGCTGTCCCAAAGCACTGAGGCAGCCCAAGGCAGGGAAATGGTGAAAGATCTCTAGGAACAGCCCCGGGAAGATGTGTGTGCTGTGAATGAGGCTGAAACACCTCAGATTTTGGCATGGTTTTGTCTATTTCGTGCCCTTTACCACATGTCTTCTGATGAGGCTCCTCACAAGTGATTTGGATCCGCTGATAAGCTCCTGCAAGTCCTCCTTATCACCATCACTGGCTTGAATAATGCTCTAAATGTCACTGCTGGGACAGGAAATGCAGCCGTTTTGATACTCTTGCTTCTGTCCTGATGATTCACATTGACATTTACATGACCAAGCAGAGGGGGGAAGCTGCTGAACACATCACTGAGCCTGTGGAAATCTTCACAGTAACAGGATTCAAACCAGCAGAGCCTCAAAACTCCCAGGAAACACCCTCACAAAGGCAGAAGAGCTTGAGCAGGTTGTAGAGAGCTACAGCCCCTCCCAGCTCTGTGGAGGATGAGTTCCATGCTCATCCTGAGCTCCCTTTCTTGGAGGATGCTGAGTGCATCCGGTGTCCAGGACTGTGAACAGCAAGCAGCTGATGAGGTGTGATCATACAAGGAGGTTTAGCATGTGAGATATCATTTTTTCCTTTTAGGATGTTTTTCACACACCTGGATGGACATATCTTAAAGGCAGAGAGTCAGGGAGGTAAACTCATCCCCTGGAGGTTGCTGAGAAATAGCCCAGTCCTCATCATTCTCATTACATCACGTTTCAGTTGTAAAACAAATTATTTTCTATCTCCATTGCAGCTCATGGCTATTCACAGAAAATCCTGCAGCTCACGATGAACCCTTTCTAAAGACAGTGAAGCAGGGGCACCATCCCCACATTCCCAGCCTGTGACAGAGCCTGGGGAGAGACAAGGCTCTGCAGATTCCTGCCCTGAAGGCCACGGCTTTTGAGCTGGGCCCTTGCCCATGGCGCCAGTGCTGGCTGTTCCTCTGTTTCGAGGGTGTTACTGCTCCGTGTTTGCTTGGGTTCCTGCATGCTGGGGAGGTGTGGCCCTTGTGACGCTGTTTTGGGCAGTTTCTGTGAGAAAGGTTATTCCCACAGGCTTTGCAACATCAGTAAATCCTCTGACCAACCCAAACGACCAAATTCTTGGTGGAATTCTGTGCTGTGTAAATCAAGAAGTGTAAATAAACAAGGATTTCGTGTTGCGTGTGTTGTGTGTGCGATGAAGAACATACCCCAAGGATCTCCATGCTTAGAAACTTTTCAAAACTTGACTGGGTATGACCATGAGCAACTTCACCCAGCTTTCAGGTGGGTCCTGCTCTGAGCTGTGAGTGACACAGAAAACTTTCAGGAAGCCTTTCCAAACCAGATTATTCTGTAACACCTATCTGAGGTGACCCACCAACGAATTACAGGTAGACAAAGGGATCCAGGCTGGTTCCAAATATCTTTTAGGGAATATTTTTGGGAACGGATGGACTTTCTACCCATGAGCCTGTGAGGAAGTGTTCTTGTGACAAATATTATTGTGCAATCACTGTTCACTGCCTTTCCAATGAATTACTGGTAATGTTTCTATATTCCAGCACAAACTGAAGGAATGGTGGCAAAACCAGCCCTGCCAGAAAGCAGGGAGAGAGAAAGAGGCTCTGCAGCTGCTGCCAGCAATGAGGGAACCATCCATCCACTGGAACCTCTGATTATGTCCCAGCTGGTTTTGTGACACAAAGGCAGCTGTCCCCATAGCTGCCTCCGGGACTCCAGGGCCGGGAATCACTTGGGGGTGTTGTGCTTTTCCATGCCCACATCTGTCACACAACCATGTGCACAGTACCTCATTTCACGTGTATGTGGGTACAGAATCCTGGGCTTCTGCTGTTCAGAAAATGAAGGTCCTCAGGGAGAGAAGGGTGAGCTCATCCAGCCCTCAGGAAAGCCTGATGTTCAAAGGTTTTATGGAGCTAGATTCACAAGAAGGTTTCAAGCGGTTTCAATTGCACTTTGGGGCACAAACTCCAAGTATAGCTTCTCAAAATCCTAAAATTCCTCGCGTTTTCCCTCACGTGCTCACTGAGCTTGAGACTGAGGGTGCAGTGGAAACTCACAGCCCAGCTGGAGGCCTTGGTGCTGCCTCCTCCTCTCAGCGTGGAGACAGCCCCATGGCTTAGGTGCCGTCCTTGGAGGATGGAGCTGGACACTCAGTGGAGAAGCCTTCACGATCCTGGAGTCGTGGAGACACATCTTCAGGGGTCTGCTAACCCTGCAGACCTCTCCCCAGTACCTCCTGCCACTTCAGCAGCTCCTGGTTTGCTCTTTGCTTGCCCCATGTGCCCCTTGGGGCTGCTGAGGGCTCCTCACAAGGGGTCCAGGTCCTGTGCCACAGGTAGCAGCACTAAAATGGAATCACTGCATCACCGAGTCCTGCTGAATTTAGGGCCCTGTCTCCACTCCCGGGTTTATATTTAGCACGTTGAGCAATCCCAAACACGCCAGTTCCTGAGCCATCTGCATCAGTTGCTCCAAAATAATGCAACTGAATGGCAAATGGTGCCATGCTCCAGCAAGAGGAGTGCTTTTAGCACATTGTGAAGAGTCCTCCTTCTTCTGCTCACTTATTTATTTATTTTGCTCCAAAAGAAGGATCCAAAGATACAGAAAGCTTTGGTTCAGGCAGCAGCCCCAGCAATTGTATTTGTCAATATGTGGAGAGTGTCTGAAAGTGATGTATTTGCAACATATATGGTCCATTGCCTGATTAACTCAGAATGAAAACCACCCAAGCTTCACACTGAAATCAGTTAGCAATACAATATCTCCAAAGATTGTGCAATTACTTTTATTTTTTTTCTGAATGGCTGCCAATAACTGCAACTTTCACAGAAGATAAAGATCTTTTCTGCTTCATTATTTCTGAGATGGCACATTAGGATCAAATGTACCATCCTATTAAATAAAACTCCAGGAACACTATATATAGCACCATGGCAAATGTGGTCTGCAAAGCAGCATTGATCAGATCAGCACAGAGCCCTGTTTACATGTTGAACAGTTAAAATATTCCTGCTATTAAAATTTATCCTCTTCTTGGTAAACCTGAATGTGCACGTTGCATATTGTGCTCACACAGCTGCTGCTCGTCCCCTCCGTGAGCACAGGCTTCAGCAGCCTCTCCAACCTGTGTCAGGGGGAGAGGTTGTGCTTTATTTACCTCATCCAACAGACTTTTGATATGCACTGCTGTACTGGTCTGAGAGCAAAGCAGGGAGAGATCCCAAGTCAGAACTACAATTGAACAGGAAAATGAAGATAAATGCAGTGGTACAGAAGCACTGGCAGAGTGAGGACACAGCCTGAGCCCCTGCCGGGCAGGGCGCTGGCAGCAGCCCCATTCAATGGTGCCTCAGCCCTGCTGCAGGGATGGATGTGGTTCTGCTGGAGCAGGGATCCTGGAGAAGGCTCTGCTGTTCCTCTGCAGGCCCAGTGCTGCTTATGGAGCTCTTGTCCTCTGGGAACCCAGCAGGTCAGAGCTGCCTGTGCTGTTCCAAACCTCAGATTATGTCCCGGTAGGAAGGCTCGGTTCCTCCCCCTGGGCGGAGCATCTCACGGTGGGCTGATGGAATTTTATGGGCCGGGCAGTGAGGCTCGGTGGCCCATTAGCAGGAGATATCCCCCGGAGGGAGTTAGCAGGGATGTGCCATGGAAGAGATAAAGAACCCTGCCCCAGCTGGTTTCAACAGCTCATGAAGATGGTGATAGAATACGAGATTTTGGTTACATCTTACGTTGTAACCTAAGACAACTGTCAGTTCTCATGGACCTACAGGTCCTACCCATCCACATTCCGCAGCTGCTCGAGGCAGAGCTGAGGGAAGAGGTTGTGTTTTTCTGGCAGCTGGAGAGGTTGAGGTCCTCCTGTCCTCGGGTGCCTGTCAAGGAGACAAAGAACTGTTACCATGGGATTTTTTGCCAAAGAGGAATTGATGCTCACCTAAGGACAGTGGGTGAGAGCCAAGGTTTGAGTGACAGCCTAATCCTTCTCAGGACAGTCATGGCCAATGAGCCACATCCCTGTGCAAAGCTCCCAGCTTTAACACCCAAGTGTTGTTCTCGTACGAGACCAGAGCCCAAATCTGCCCCAGGTTTTGGCTCATGGGAGATCACACTTCCATCAGGGGGTTCCTGAAACGTCCCTGAGCCCACACACGGCAGCACTGAGGCAGCAGTTGGAGGTGCTGCAGTCCCTCAGTGCTGGCAGTCAGGGGGAGATCCGCCAGGAGATGAGACAGCAGCTCTCTCATGCAGGGACAGAGAGCAGCTCATGCAGGGTGCAACCCACTCTTGTGAGCTGGCTCCTGCTTCCCTGGCACGGCCCAGGGGAATGGCACCGCCCAGGACAGACCCCAGCCCTGGCACCTCGCCCCATGAGAGCCCCGCACCCGCGGTCTGCGCTGTGGGAGCCTTGCACTCAGTCATCAAGGGGCGGGTTTTGAAAATGCAGAAAACCCCTCTGAAATTATCTTCCAGTGCATTCACAAATTAAGTGAAGGCACATTTGATGGGATGGGCATTTACATATAAATTGCCATCTAATTGCACTAATTGCACACGTTCACAGATGCGCTATTGCACAGACAGATTTTGCACATGGATATCAGGTGTCTGCTTTGTTTTGTAGCAAAGATGGCTTTAAATCAATATGAATTATTGGTTCCTCTCTTACCAGACCATGGCTTAGATCAACCACTGTCCAAGGCAGGGCTAGGAAGACCTTTTGAAGTGATTTTCCAGCTCCTGTTCTGAGTCATCCTGATTTCATACCCTCAGGCTTGCAAGCCTTTCCTTCCTTTCCAGGTCATAAATACTTGTCTTGTCTCAGGGAAACATTTGGTGCTGTTAGGTACTAAGGACACAGTGTAAAAATCAAATATCTTGGCGTTTTACTTTTATATTGGAAACCGATCAAATAGTAAAAATGAATCTTGGATGAAGAAAATTTTAAAAGATAGTAAGTAGAAGTTAATGTACTTCAATAACGTCTTTTTTGTAGACTCGTTACCTCTTTATTTACCCTTCAAGATATTTGCTTCTGGTTTATAGCACAATATGTATTGAGGAGAGACATAAACTGGGCAGGGAAATGCCATTGAAATGAGAAAATAGAAAGTTAATGGTGAAACTAGAGTAGGCTAAATTAATTTACTGATTATATGACCATATCCCATCAGTAAGACATGAATTATTTTGTTTACAGTCTTCAGGTTGTTGCCTGGCTCTGCTACCCTTCACTGTTTTCAATTTAAACCGCAGTGATTGTAAAGAGAAGAGAAAATAAACCAAATGTTCCCATTCCACTTATAAATTTTATGTTTATAATCTTGTAGCCATCCATGGAAACCATGCCTGTTATTCAAGTGCCTCGCCTCCCCAAGCTGAGCATAATTATTACTGATACATCTGGATGTTTAACTACCTACTACAGGCTCTTGAATTCTTTCCAGATATAAAATATCCATTAATACAGGAGTGGAGAAGAGTGGAGTCACAGGGGGAAGAAGAGAGGGGAGGGTTTATGTCTATTACTTCAATTCTCAGAGGATTTGTGCCTTGCTTAGCACCACAGGGAGTAAAATACTATTACCTAAGCTAGTGTCATTCTGATAAAAGGATGTAACGTGCCTCTTTCCACTTTGTTTTACAAAGAATCCTTCGTGCACAGTGGGACAGATCCACTCTAGCTTGGTGTCCTCAGAAGATGGAGATACCCTCCCGCGGTGCAACCCTCCCCAAGCCCAAGGGCATCACTGAGCCATGTTTTTTAAAGCCCTTTGGGTTGAGCTTTCACTCAAAACCCACATAATTTTTGTAGCCAATGGATCCATCTGTAAAAACAGAGCTTGGGCTTTCATCCCATGCAATGCTGCTTGCTCTGGTGTTAGCTCTTGAGGGAAGTCCCAAAGGAGCAGCTGGGTCTGTAAGGAGCCCAGCAAGCACCAGAATAGCTGGTGTGAAGAAAGGGGCTCAGCTTTGAGCAGTGTCACCAAAGATGTTGGTCCCTGAGTAAAAGGGGTGTATCTTACCTGAGGGAAGAGCCAGCATTTCAGGAACAGCCATAAATCCCTCCTCTGGGGGTTGCAGCCTCAGGGGTACAGCATCCTCCTCCATCACTCTTGAAGGCAACATTGAAACACCATTTAGGAATTTTAACTGTTTTGCAAAGATAGTTCTGCTCTGCAGCATTTCCTCACCGTATCAGCTCCATTAAGGCTCTGGCCCAGACTTATTGATTACTCTCTAATCTGTGCCCTATTAAATTCACACATCCGTCTCACAATTACATCCATGGCATCAGTCACTCTCCAGCAACGCCCCATTAGTCCCTATTATGAAGAACACAGTGGTAGTTGTGTTGCTGCTGCCTCATTACCTTCAGTATGTACCTGATCCATGGCACATCGGGCTGGCTCTGGTCCAGGGAGTCTCTTCCCCACAAAAAGCCAAGGCTGACTCCTCGCCTGACACCCGGCACTTGAATGGTGATTTTCAAATGTTCTGTGTGTGAGAAACACTTAGGTACAGAGAGTGTCAGATCCCTTTCTGTGAAACTATTATTTGCCTCCAGATAGAACGGGAAACAACTTGTCTCTGATCATAGCAGTTACTTATAAGCTGCCAGACTGGAGGGATAAGTGAGATAAATTAAACTGTGAGCGCTCGCTTTCCAAGAACAGTTCACTCTATTTGCTCAGGCGTTTAAGTACACACGCGGCTCTTAGCCTGTAATCAAAGCACGGAGCTCAACCAAAAGGATCACATTTAGTACACCAGATCAAAGAGGAGCGAGCTCAGAGTCATGTACCAGTGCAGCCCCTCCTGGCTTTCCAGCCCTCCGCCACAACCTCTGCTCCCAGAGCCAGGAGCCTGCAGACAGCTGCCCTTTGCTGCAAACAGGGCAGGACACAGCCACACTCAATGGCAGAACAGAGCAACCAAAACCTTACTCCTTCACCAAATACAGTACTCCTTCACCAGATACCATTTTTGACGGAAATGTTTAAGGGAAAAAAAGCTACACATGTGGGTGCTGCTCTAGGTAAGGAAAGGATATGGTCAAGAAGAACATTACTTTAGAAATGCCTTAGAGCTGCAGCTTTTAGTGTGAATTCCCTGTATCTTCCCCAAAATGCAGGACTACAATATGTACCTTATTGTTTTATAGTTATCATGAAAATATTTAACAAATATTCAGTATAAAGCAAACATGTACAAGCATGTAGGTACACGTTTTTCACCTGAGGCCATTCTGAAATGATAAGCTTGATGAAAGTCCTCATGTCCACATCATGTTTCTCAGCAGTTTATCAGTTTACAATACTGACCTACTCCACCTTTCACAGCCCCATAAAACCCCCCTTTGCAAAGCATTAGCTGGTATCGTTTTATCTTCTGTGCCCATTCCTCCGGTGGCATCACGGGCAGAGCTTCTGCATTGCCTCCCACAGCTCTGCAGTCCCTCTGCCCACAAATGTGTTTGGAGTGTACACGGCTGCCAGATGGAATTTCACATTCCACATATTAAGGGGACCAGATGAGCACAAGAGGCTGCACAGGCCGTGCGCTGTGCTTCCGATGCTTGTGGATTCCCTCTCACAGAGGAAGTGGCCTGGAATGGGAAGTCCCATCTGTCACTGAGATACTTGATGAAATTGAATGTTCTGATTGTTTTGGTTCGGTTTTTTTCCCCAAGATTGGAAATGCTTTGGTCCCATCAGCTCTGCCTTTCGCTGTAGTCACACGGTGGAGGTATAGAAAAAAACATAAGAATATTTGGTTTACTCTATTTACCAGAAAGGATGATATTTTGTTACTAATAGGTAGAATTTTAAGAGGTTCAATATAATCACCTTGGAATGACCTGGAAAACTTTCACATAGGAGAGATTTATGCACTTTTGTGGCTTTAATTTTTAACTGAGATTCCCAGATGCACCTGTGGAAGATACCCAAAGACAAGCGAAGTGGGCATGATGTTAAGCTAAAAAACAGGAGGGGTGTGAAGCTGAGTGTTTAGACCCAAAGGGGATTGAAGGTGCACAAAGAGGATGGGAAGACAGGAGTGTCAGGAGACTTCTCTTAGCAAATGACAAAGCTAATGGGAACATTAAAAACATAATTATGTCAAGTTTGGATCAAAACTGCACGCTATATGATCCCAAGTAATTTCTGAATATGCTCTGGAACTCCAGTATCTGAGGTCATCCTGAATTCATTTTTTCCTTATTTTTGGTTTGGGTTTCGAAGAGGGAAAATTACTGTGAGCAGCAGGACAACAACATCTCAACTGTGACTGGAAACCCTGCTGGTAGGATTTGGTGAGGGTAAAATATCATCTGTGAACCAAATCTGGCCATCCAGCCCAAACCCTTCTACCAGGCATTGTTTCATCTGTTCAAGAGTGTGCTTCCATTTCTGCAAGATGTCCTTAGCCAGCCAACACCACACTTGGCTGACTTACAACCGAGAACTCATTTTGCAGTGATGGTGATGATCAGCATCTTCTCCTGACTCACCAACATAAAACCAAAACCCCCAGTGCCCGAGGAAAGGTTAACTCAGTGACACAGCAGCATCTGAAAGCCAAGGCAAGGCTGTCACCACCCACCAGTGTCAGTGGGTTCTGGGACAATCCCAAAGTGGCGAGAGGCTGCTGAGCTGTGCAGTCACTCCTCTTGGGTGGGCAGAGCTTGTTGAGCACCTCAGGCAGGATGACCTCACACCCTGACAGAGTTCCTCCTGCAGATGGGACACTACCGCCGCTGTGTGAGACCTTTCAGCACACCCTGACAGCGCTGTCACCTCTCCCACCCTGTCCCAGTCCCTGCGCTCTGCTGGTCACCTCAAACTCCCTCTGCAGAGTCTGGCACTGCAGGGAGGAGTCTGTGCCCAGAATGGGAACTGCCACTGGATGAAGAATCCCTTCCACCTCTTTGCTTTCCCTCTCCCAGTGCTTCCTCCATTGTGATTCTCTTGGAACAGGACTGGGCACCTGGAACAGCATTTTTGTGCCTTAATGTGTTTGTAGTGGAAACTCCACCTCCTCCTTGAATGTCCTACAATTTCCTTTTCTTTGAGCACTCGCAGGGACCCTCTGTTCCCCCAAGGATACTGGCGTGGCCCTGCTGTCTGCATTCCTTCTTTCCTCTTGGAGCTGTGCCCTCTTCCCCATAGCTCAGCTGGAGGGACAATTCCCAAAGCACAGCCACTGTGATCATTCCTGGTTCTGCCAGCATCAAGTGATCATGGCTCATGCTCCAGATGAGTGGGTTTAAAATATCATGGGATCTAAAAATAGTAAAAAAAAAAAGGCATTTCTCTCTTGGTGTCAGGCTGTCCAAGGATGATGTTTTCAGAATCCTCTTGGTGGGTGGAACTACAGAAAGAAAGCATGAGCTGGTAACACCTGAGCAGCACTCTGGGAATGAGAAGGACCCACCCTGCCCTGAGAACCAAGAGCACTGCCTTCTGCCTGGCGCTCACATTTCTCCCCGGTGCATCCCTTAGCTTGGAAAGGGAAAATCAAGCAGGAGATCTCCCATCCATGTGTTTTCTGCAGCCTGGAATTCACAGGACAATTATCTCGGTCTGAGTGATGTTTGATTATGTATCATGAGTCCCTTGAACGCTGCTGAGGCTGCTCCTCACCCCGAGTGAGCTGCCACAGATACCAGGCACGGGGTATCCCATCAGATGAACCTCCAGTGGGAGCAGCAGGGTGTGTCCTTTCCCAGCTACCTTAGGCCTGTTTCCCCTGTGCAGGAGGAAACTCCAAGCTGGGCTCAAGCCTGAGGAATCCCTTGTTTTCCAGGGAGGACTGACAAGTGCATCTGCTCTGGAAACTGCTGACTGCAGACTCTTGTGACTTCCCATTAAGTCAGGATTTCTGTGGCTACGAGTCTGCTCTGCGAAGGTGCCTATTTCATGTTCCTAATGCACCCACACCTATTTTTGATTAATGCTTTCATCTCAAACCAATACTGAAACCCCCTATTAATATCTGAGGCCTGTGTGCACTGTTTGGGGCTGGTGTTAACTTATTAGCAGTTTCTAGTCAAGTGAAAACGGGTGTGTGGGAAGTGAGCATTGTATTACCAAATGACCTTTTACTCCGTGCTCAGCTCAGTGTCTCAAGCACTGCTGAATGCTGCTTCTAAAACCACTGGCAGGGAAGGGCATTATGGTCTGTTCTGCATGGACTGGGGTGGTCCAGCCTGGCCTGGAACACTTCCAGGGATGGGCACCCTGTGCCAGGGCCTCACCACCCTCACAGGGAAAAATTTCTTGTGGCTATCTAACCTGAATTTCTCCCCTTCCAGTTTGAACTCTTTGTCCTATCACTACAGTTCCTGATGAAAAGTCTTTCTTTGACTTCCTTGGAGGTCCCCTTCAGATACTGGAAGGGGCTGTGAGGTCTCCTGAACAGCCCCAGCTGTCCCAGCCCATCTTCATTTCTGTTATTGTTGGCTTTCTCCCACACTTACAACCACCACTCTCCCCCACCACAACCCAGAAACATTTTTAATCCACTTTCTTTTGAAGTTGTTGACTTAATCACTCATTAAATACATATTTCCTACTCTTAAAAACTGTTTTCTCCCTTTTAGGCTTGTTTATTCAGTGACGGAATACCTTCTTTCAAAGCTTGCATGAAGAAAATGGTGGTGGTGGAGGGATTTCAAAATAAAACCAAATCTGCTTCCTGGATTGAAGTGTTGGTGAAATGGTCTTAAAATGCACTTGTTGCCTCTGAGAGCTTAGGGGCTGAGCTCAGGTGCTGCACAGGGAAGGAGGTTTCCTACCACATCTGGCAGCTCATGTAGGGGAGGGAACTCGAGGTGTGCATCCAGCTCCAACACCTCCTCTGGAGCCTCCTCCAAAGCCTTGAGCTCACTCTCTCTCCTTTAAAGCTGTATTTGAGGGTTGGAATCAGAGGATCTTTAAGGTTCCCTGCAACACAAACCATTCTGGGATTCCATGATTTCCAAGTTCTCCTAACTCTGCCATCATAGACATTCATGCTTTAATGTTCACCTAGGGAAACTTCGGTGCCCTGAGCATCTGGAAACCTGCACAGGCACTCCACGAGGTGTCTGATGCGAACACCTTGGGATCAGCTGCCTTGGAGATGAAACCTCAGTGCCTCCGAGTCCAGTGCAGGTCCCTGGTAACAGCAGGGCTGCCTGGAGCACACCCACCCTCAGGGGCTGGGCAGTGCTTTCCACCTCGGCAACTCGCTCGTTTCCAGTTTCCAGGCAGAGACACGTGGGGATAATGAGCTCAAGCAGGGAGGAAATGGGAAGAGGACGCCGATTTTCCAGGCTGTCTCTGATGTCCATTTTCCACCCAGGAGCCGAGGCACGAGCAGCTCATCTCCATGACCTGTGGCACGTCTTCCTGACAAGGCTGCTGTGCCCATGGATGAGCTGGATCTGCTGGGCATGGTCCTGCAGGAACGGGGATGGGTGGCCATGTGAGGAGTCTTGAGGAGCGTAGACATGGGGGAACCTTGTCTTTCTGCAAGAAGCAATGGCAGAGTTTGATGAAAGCACAGATTTTCAAGCTCCGTGGTGGGATCTGTGCATGGCTTATTCGTGACTTTTTCGTTTGCAGCCAACACCAGTGATACTTTCTCGAGTCTGTGTGGGCTACTGGCCTGCGTTATTATTTTCCACTGCCTTTTCTCACTCACATTTTTAAGTCTTTAGTTCCTTTTATGTACTTGAGAACAGAATCCCACACAAATGTCTCAGAGGCTTGCAAAAGAAAAAAAATTAAAACCCCTATTGTCTTTAAAGGTGCCTCTTCGGGGATTTTTCTCATGCTTTCTCACTAGTTTGGGGAGAAATGTCTTAGGAAGATTTAACAGAGGCAAGTTGTGGTGATGGGAGTTAATCCAAGACAACTCCCCCTCTTTCCAGAGCCCCTTGTTGAGGTGATTTGTTCCACTGTGCAGTCAGACAGGCACAGCACAATCCAAAGGGAGACTCTTTTCACCCCTTGCAGTGATGGAGTGGCACAGACTTCCTGGAGTGCTGGACCTCCTGGTTTGATGGAGTTTTGAATTCTATTGTGGGCCTTCAAAACATTCAAGTTCTCACTTGTTCCTTGTTCTTCTCTTTCCTGACCTCCTTATCTACTTCAGTCCAAGGCTCTGTAGATTTTCCTTTTCACAGACTTTGGGGAAAAGTTGGGATGGGTGGCCCTAGATCAGGTCCCATCCCTCACCCCTGAGCCTCAGATTCCTACACAAGGTCAGGGCTCCCAGCTGAGCCAGGGCTGCTTGGCATGCAGATCACAGAACTGGCTCAAAAGTCAAAATCTCAAATGTTGTGACTGTGAAGTTCACTTTGGATTAGCTACACCTTTGGAAGTATTTTGTGACTCTATTTTAGACTTCTTAATAAAAATCTTGGTAATTACAGGACTTCTAAAATTTGAAACCAAACCTTTTATGTGAGGACTACATTTTCTCCAATGAAATTTTCATGCGCAAGGTACACCAAAACAGATCCTTAGTTTCCACAAAGATAATTTTTTACCATTAAAAAATACTTTTTTTGAGTAATATTTTCCCTGTGAGTGGAGCCAAGAAGAAAAAACTGATCCTTCCAAATTAAAAAGTCAGAAGAAGGCAAAAGAGAGTAGCAGGACTTAATTCTCGTGTAAGTCACTCAGCACTTTCATGGAAGTGGAGAGAGGGAAACCAACACCTTCCAAGACTGTTCCTGGTGTTTTAATAATAGCACACAGTAGAATGGGATGCTCAATTTTTTCTGAAATTTAATAGAATCTGACTTATCCCTCCAGTCTACTACCTCCTTTTAGTGGTTCCAATCCTATTCTTTCAGAGACTTATTGTTTATGAAAGTTTTCCAGGCCAGGGAAAAGCTGGGTGATCCCAGAGCAGACAGGAGCTCAGGCTGTTTGCCAGCCACTGCCAGTGTCCTTATTCCAGGACAGAGTGGAAGGATGGTTTTTATGAGCATTAAAAAAATCTATGGAAATAACTGAAAATAAACCCAAACCAACGGAGACTTTCTGCTCCAGGTCACTAGCTGCATAAAAAACTTTCTTTCTGTGTTTTACACTCAATAGGTAATTTCACACTGTCTGTCTCAGGCAGAGCTGTCTGATATGAGCTGTTACGCTGCTGCCTTCAGCTGCTGGAGGCTCTGAGTCTCACCCCACATATAAGTCTGCAGTTATTGATTGACTTCAGGATGATTTCTAATAACAGCTGGAGAATAACCTCCATCCTGTGCCCAAAGTTTTGGAGGCAGATGATCTTTAAGGTCCTTTCCAACCCAATCCATTCTATGACTCTCCCACCTGTGGAGGCAGGACTGACACTGCGCCGTGACTCTGAATGTGCAAGGGAGAAAAAGCTGCCAGAGAGGAGCCACTGTGGGCAGGGGGAGAGGGGAGAGTGTTTGGTGGCAGGGACAGCTGGCAGAGGGCTGTCCAGCTCCAATCCTGCCATCAAATACCTGGAGCAGTCTTGCTGATCAGAGCTGCAGGTCACACACGGCCTGGTGAACTGGTGAGTAGCACAGACCCAGTCCCACACCATCACTGGAGACACTGGTGTCACCTGGAAAACAGGGCCTAATCAAAAGGAGAGGAAAGGAAATCATTTTAATCCAGCCTAATGCCAAGTTGCATCAGGAAAAAAAACATCCTGGGAAACGGGAGCTCCAAGCAGGATCTACCCACAGCCAAAGCTCTTTGAGGGATGGTCGAGCACCTAAACATGAATTTCTGCTGCAGCACATGGGGTGTCCCTGACAGGGGTAGAGGAAAGAGAGAGAGAGAGAGAGAGAATGTTGTCTCACCTCTGCTCCCAGCACTCCCTGAAACTCGTGTAACCAAACTGCACAGCTCTGGCATCCCTACATTAAATCAGATTTTGGAATGTTCAGGGAACAGCCAAATAAATCATAACAGAGCAAGAAAAATATCTTGAAATGAGACATTTATAGAAGTCAATGAAAAGAATAAAAATTAAGCTGGGATAGAAATGTCTGATACTAAAGAGCTTGCATTTCTGCCAAGGGAAGGCAGAGCAAGAAGAGGCTGGAAGCTGAATATGAACATTTTCCACCCAGGAACACCCAGGAACGCATTTTCAGGACAGATGACAGTTAACAGCACTGGGACAAATTCCTAAAGGAAGAGGTGAACCTTCCCCTTTTGGTATCTTTAGGAGGGGCCCGGGATCCTTCGTAGCAGACACGCAGGACCCCACAGGATTCCGCAGGAACCAGGCAGAGTTAGCTGAGCTGGAATAGCTCAGCCTGCTGTCATGGAGATAACCACTGCAGCAGCAGGACTTGGGAAGGCTTCCAGCTTGGGAAGATGGTGTGGGGGCTGCTCTTCCCGTGATTTACACCTTCCAGGCTGCCCGACAGCTGATTCCGAGTGGGTGCAAAGAATGGGGGGATCCTCCATCCAGACCGTCACCCCCGGGACGTGCAGTGCTTTGTCAGAGGGGAATGGGGCGTTTACGGACCAACACTTTCCTCCCTCCCTCAGAAGAAAATGGACTGGGGCAAGGACAAGATAAAGAAAGAGAAGGGTTGAAGAACCAGGTGCAGGAGAGGTGGAGAAAAGCAAGGACTGAAAGGAGAGGAGCGAGGCCGGGAGCAGGAGAGCAGCCAGCACAGCGCCGGGGCAGCACGGCAGCAGCGTGGCACCGGTGCTGTCTGCTGGTGGCGGTGGCATCACTTGGCGTGAGGTGCCAGCACGAGCACGAGTGGCTTTTGCGGAGCTGCTGGGCTCGGGTAGCTCGAGTAGGAGCGATTTCCCCACCACTCGCCCCGGGAGGTTTCCCGTGCGAGTCCCAGGGCCAGGCGGGAGGGACCCTGCGGGCAGCAGGGGCTGAATCAGCCTCCCACGGCCCGGGGTGAGGACGAGGTGGGCCGGGTGAGAAAGGAGCCCTGCGAGTGACGGGCTTGCTGGGACTGTGCAAATCACTTTTCCGAGTTTTCATTTCCTCGTAGACACAGGCTGCCCTGCTCAGAAATGAAACTTAGAGAGACGTGCCAGAGCTCTCTGAGATGGAAGGAACCACAGTGACAGGTCATAGGATGCAGGGGCAGGGCGGCTGCTGGATCGGGTGTGCTCAAAGCAGACCCGGCCCCGGGCAACACGGGGCTGGCTGAGGCCCCAGCCTGCTCGGAAGGAGGGGGTAAATGTAGGTAAGATATTTGCAAGTGCAAAGGAGGGGTCCAGGGAGGCAGGAAGGTGATGAGAGAAGGGAAAGAGCTTCCCTCCTGCTGGCTTTGCAGAAAGCTGTGCTGGAGGGGATGAGCCTGTTCTCACTTTGGAGCTGTTATGGGTGTGGAGCAGCTTTCACACGCCCTGGAGCATCCCATGTGTACTCCTGTCTGTGCCTCAGGCTGCTGCCCTGGGCAAGTGCCTGTTTGCCTGTGCTCCAGCAGAGCGGACGTGTCATCTCCCATTCCGTACCGGGAGACGCAGCTTCTTGCTCCTCTTTGTTCCAAGGCACGGCACAACCTTAGCCCTGATAAAAATTACATTGCAAGGCTCCTTTTCCATAAGCAATTCCCGTGCATCAAACGTTGTCTTCCTCACACAGCTGGAGATGAACATGGAGACCCTACATGAACCAGAGCCGAGCCAGGCAGGGGTTCAGCCAGCCCAGACCGCCCTCACAAAATCTGCCTGATTTCCACAGCTGGATTACTGGGAATGTGGAGGAAAGGAAAGCAGAGGCTTCCAACTTCTCCCTAGGGATAGAGGGAGAAGACAGTCAAGTTTGGCTGGATAACTCACTGCCCATTGTGAGGATCTGGATGGAGCTCTCTCCTGGCAGGGTGGCAAAGAGTTAAATCTTCATCACTTAATCTCCCGAGGAAGAACCTGCGATGTTTCTCCTCAAGGAGAGTAACTTCTTCTGTAATACAAAGGAAATGTCTGTATTCCATGTTGCTGCAGTGCTCCAACAACAGAGTGTTTAAAGCACAAACCTAAGTGAGCACTGCACCAACCCAGAGAAACCTGGAGACTTCAGACAGCCTGAACAGGGGCTCTTGCTCCCACCCACAAACCATTGGAATAAATTTGGGATAACTTGCTCACAGAAGCAATGGACTTGCTCACGTGAAGCAGGAGGACAAAAGTAGAAAGCATGAATGAAAAACAAGTTGAAATGCCCATCTCATCCTGAAAACATCCCAAGGGTCTTTGTGCTGCCCGGTAAAAGTCAGACAAAGTGTCATGGTCACTGCTGTGCACTAACTTTGAACTGGTCTCAATCTCCCTTGCACCCACATTCATTCAGAAAGGAACGGAGGCTAAAATATTTGTCCAAATGACTTCAAGGGTTCTTTAGAGGATTAAACAAATCTAGTGTTCAAAAATGAGCATTTTAATTGTAGAGCCACAAGGCAGGCTGAGGTATGGTGTTCAGTGATGCTTCATAAATCTTGCCAATTTGTACAGTTAGCTTAAAACGAAAGTGGTAATTAAAAGCAAAGGAACAGCTAGTCCGTTACAGACTAAATGGCTATATTAAATATTACCCTAGATCTGATTATTAATGTGCAGGAGAGCTGTTCAGTGGCTCAGTATTTGTTCAGCAGGTTTTATTAATAGCCCCACGGCAAACATTTCCCGTAACGCAGGATCCTTGCACCAAAGTTAGGTGTGGAAAGTTGCACGCTTTTCCTCCACTGGTTTCACTCTGCCTGGTAATTTCCACAGATTTTCTGCCTTTTTTTGCTCTCGGGTTTAGTCAGTGTGGCCCCAGATGTCGGCATGGCTGGGTTTTTCACTGCCCCATTCCCAGCACTGCAGAGCCGCAAAACAACTGATTTAATTTTTCCCCCTGCGTCAGTGGAAGGTCCCGGACCCTGTGACGCACGATCCTTGATTTCAAGAAAAAGTAACTCCAAGGTTGAGTTGAAGGAGCCCATCCCAGCCTGCCCTGGCCACCCACCAGCACCAGACAGGTGCTGTTAACCCCAAGGTGTGAAACCCCAACTGAGAAGCACCACAGAAGCACCAGGCAAGGAGGAAGATGAAGAGGGCAGAGGGCTGTTTGCCTCCAGGCAGCTTGGGTGAGTTTAGTTTCAGTAACCTCAGAGTCAGCATCTCAGATGTCAGTAGTTTCCACTGAGAGCGGCTGAGCTCAGGCCAAGTCAGTGAGGGGCGCATATTAATAGGGGTAAAAAATTGTGTTCAGTTGATGGAAAAGTCCCATTAAACAGAAAAGGGACCCAGATGAATGTTCACACCACCCAGCCTGCTCTTCTCACGTAGAATGCCGGAGCAGGGCTTGCCCAAAAAAAAGCAGACAACTGACTTGGGTTTGGCTGTTGCAGAGGCTGGAAGGACTCAAACACCCCATGGATCCTGCAGAGCTGGGCTCTGCTGGTGGAGCACCCAGTGGCACTGGAGGAGCACCTTGTTCCTGCATCACCATGACTTAGAACGACAGAATCATCAAATGATTTATTTCCTGTTTCTCCTTTTCCTTTGTCTTCAGCAGAGATTTCTTTTCCCTTCTTTACTTCTAATCCCACAGGGAGAGGAGCTGGAATCCTTCTTCCAGCACATAAGTTTGGGGGTTTTTTTTCCTGTGAAACCTCTGAAAAACCAGTGCTGACAACAATATTAATGCAAGATTCCAGGGATGAACTTTATTGATGGTGTCCTGGATGTGTGGGAAGAACACAGTCCAACCAGCGTGTACCACATTGAGACTGCGAGGTGTGCAATGGTTGGATTCCCACCATCCTTCTTTTATTTAAGTAAAAAGCATCTCTTTGCTTGATTTGCCTTGTTATCATTTGATGAGATTAATCCAGAGCCCACCTCTCACCCCCAGCCCTGCAGGAATCCAGGTTGCCTGCAATGTCAAGCAAGTCCAATAAATAATTTGGATGGAGCCAATGCATTTAGTCAAACAAATAACTTCATTCAAAGGGCAGAATGGATTTTGTCAAAAGCCTTTTTTCATTATGTCAGAATGAAGAAAAAATTGTGCAGCCCTTTCACTCTGTCACCACAAAGGCATTTGTTCAAGCTTCTGGCTTTGCTTGACATAAAAAATGTAGTTGTCAAGGCCCACACAGTGAATTGCTCTTCCCCACCCTGTCAGCACGAACACACTCCTGCACAGGGATGGAGGGACGTGAGTCCTGTCACTCCACAGAGGCGCTCCTTGGATGGGGCTCTGGTGTGGAGAACAAACAGTGGGTGGCCCACGAGGAAGAGGAAGCAGCATTCCAGTACTCCTAGACTCGTTTGTGTCCCCTCCCTGCACCCCAGGTCACCTCCACCAGCATCCCGGGACATGTTCTGCAGCAGGATGCAACACCCTGAGAGCCCAGAAGAAATTCAGGCATCCCAGACCGTTCTGAAAAATCCCTTTCTGCTTCACTGAAATTGCTTAGCTAATTTAAGCACTTACACATCAAACATGCACAGGAGCAAAGCCAGGGAAAGGGGAAATATGGACTTTTTAGGCATATCTTCATTATATTTATTAAAGGTGATTAAATAAAAGACCAGAACCTATGGGTAAAATGCTGGGTACTGGAAGTTCATTGATTTACAGTCAAAATGAGAGACAAAGAGAGTGTTCAGAGCAGAATCATGGGCTGTATCTCCTGAGTGTGTTCTCAGATGAGATGGAGCCACCCATGGGCACAATCTTAGAATCACAGAATCACAGAATGGTTTGGGTTGGAAGGGACCTTGAAGATCATCTCATCCCAACCCCCTGCCATGGACAGAGACACCTTCCACTCGCCCACTCTTGGTGTGATGTGTGCTGTGATTTGCCTCATCAGTCTCCACATTCACCGCAATCCATAGCCACACTCCCACCCTGACATTCCAAGCCAGCAGCCCCTCCAGAGGTCTCCCAGTTTGGCTGCTACAGGAGCTACAGGATCCCAGCTAAGCACTGTGAGTCACAAGAACGGGGCAGGCAACATGCAGCTCCCCCAGTGAAGTCTGGTGGATCCAGAGGGACATCGCATCCACAGGAACTTGTCTACCCTAATGCAACAGATTCCTCCGACAGAAAAGATGCTCCACGCACAGCAGCAGCCTAATCAGGCAGCTGACTCATGGCTGCTGGGGAAAAGAGAGAGAAGACATCAATACAAGAGGCTATTTTTATATTTTGAGTGGTGCTCTGTTGCCGTAGGGGACACAAAGAGCTCTGCGAGGCTCGTTCCTGCATTGCATCAGCACAAGTTGGAGTTACGCTATTCTCCCATCTCTCCTGAGCTCCAACACCTTCATCCCTCTCTGTCCTCTCACTTCCCACACCTCAGAGCAGCCTCAGCCAGCTGTCCCTGTCCTCCCAGCACAAGCTTATGCCTCTCCATCCTTCCTCGGACCCACCCTGGGTGCGGCTGCTGGGTCAGTGCTGAGCCCTCCACGCCGCAGGAGGTTGGAGCAGTGGCACTGCAGAGGGGGCACCACCGCCACTCCTGCACACCCACCCCTCCCAAAACACCGTGGATGGCAGCACAGGGACTGCTCATCAGGCTGGGAACGTGGCATGTCACCTCCCTGTGGGAGCCCTGGGGGTGGGAGACCCACAGAGCCCCACATCCAGGCTGAGATCCACCCAGGAGAATGGCAAAGCAGGGTTTTATTCAGATGTAGCAGAAGAATAATGAGTTCATTAGATACCAATTGATTGATAAAGAGGGATTTATTGAAAGGTCTAATGTGTGTAGCCAAAATTAGTTTGCCATGTAATTAACTAAAAATGACTTAAGCAATGCATTCTTAATTATTATCTTAGTACAGCCAACTTGTAAGAAATTTCAAGCATTTAATTGGCATTTGATAGAATAGCTATAGCAAGCTAATTAGGTACCAAATTATGGAATGCGCTAATTGATATTTAATAAGTATGTCAATTGGTATCTAACTAGCCAATATGTTATAGCTATCTTGGAATGTGTCAATTAAGTGCCTAAAGATCTCTTTCAAGTAGATTATAAATGTAATCTATTAAGGATGTAATTTGCAACATTTTTTGATTATGGATTGTAACTTATTTGCTTCCTGAATATGTTACTGCTATTCACAGGCTCATTCACACAATATAATGTGCAGCATTTTGCCTACTCGAGCAACTTTGACAACTGATGTTTTCCTGGGCTCTACTCCCCTCTGATGCCTTGAGAGGCCTCCTAGAAACAGAGATTAGACAGGAGAAAGGGAATAAAGGTCGGTATTTATTTAAAAGGCCTTCAAAGGTACCCCTGGGGAGCCAGAGGCCACTGCCCAGATGGGCCCCGAGATGGAGACAGGTCACGAGTTCTTCACACTTTTATAGGTTTGGTTCATTTGCATATCAGGGTTAATTCTCCAATTAAAGCTTCAGTTTAATGATGTAATTCCCCTCAGCTTGCCCCCCTTTAGAGGCTTTTGATTTGTACTTTTTGGGCCTAGGACGGTCTGGGTGTCCTTGGAGAGCAGGCCCGGAGAGGCTTTGTTGTGTCTGCCTGGCAGGAGAGAGCAGAAATGAACAGGCTACAAGAAACTCCAGAGTTACACACTGGGCAGTGCAGGATTTGAAAAATATAAAAGTTAAAACCTAAGGCATCAACTCCGGTGCAAAGAGATTTCCACTCCCTTCACAGGTCCCAGAAGGGGACATCTGAAATACGCAGCAGCACACCAGCCATGGATGAACTTGAGAGAGCCTAAATTGGTTTAGTTGCAATTGGAGTCTACCCACAGCATTTTTTGGGGGGTGGCACAGTCCAAGCTTTTTGATGTGTGGAAAGAATCACAGAACGGTTTAGGTTGGAAGGGACCTTGAAGCTCATTTCATTCCACCTCCTGCCACAGGCAGGGACACCTTCTACTGTCCCAGGCTGCTCCAAACCCCAATGTCCAACCTGGCCTTGGACGCTGCCAGGGATCCAGGGGCAGCCACAGCTTCTCTGGGCACCCTGTGCCAGGGCCTCACTGCCCTCACAGGGAAGAAACTCTTTATAAAATCTCATCTAAACCTACTGCTTTTCAGTTTAAAATAAGTCCTCCTTAGGAAAAATCAGAGGGATGCTTTTACAATCAGAGCCATTGCACAGGACTGAACCAGGTGAGAGTTTTTCTTTCCAAAGTTTGTTCATTTAAATATCATAAAAATTGCTGCTCTCAGGACAGGAACAAGCGGGGGTAGTGCATGAGAAGTAGCTTAATCTAAAGGGTGAGATGTCCTCAGTGCCCCTTGGGGGGCTGGCATCACATTTTGGGATGTCAGGCTGACTTGCTTAGCTCCTAACAGGATTTACCTGTTCCTTGAACGCTCCAGCCAGCCTGAATCCCCAGGGAATTTCACTAAAGGGTTAATTTAAAGCACGGTGATGACCGTGCTTCTTTTCATTTGATTATTTTGATACAAGTTGCCGTTTACTCCGTGCCTTCGGAGGTCTTTTTTCCCCTGGAGCAACACGCACGTTTCTTTGTATCATGTGTAAGCATAAGGTTGGAGTTGTGAGAGGTGCAGCACGCAGCATTAGTGCCACAGCGATCTGAGCACTTTATCTTCATGAGTAAAGTACCCAGCTGCTCTTGAATTCAGCTGAAAAAAATATGCTGCCACTCGTAAGAGCAATACATTTTCAGTTACTAATAACAACTGTTGTCATGGAAACAGCCGGTCCAGCGTGAATGTAAGGATTTGCTTTCAGGTCAGTGCTGTATTAGTCAGCAGCCTTTCAAAACCACATCTCCCCAGCACACAAGTCTCCTGTCCAATTTACTCTCTGCAGCACTTTTTCTCCATTGTGAATTACTCCAAATTAATTACATTTTATGACAATTGTGCGCGGCTCCTTTTCAACTCCGCTCGCTGTATAATTACTTGGAAATGCTTTATGGAGGCCGAAAGAAAATTTCATAACTATATCCAGGTTTGGGAGTTCTGGGGTTTTATTTTTCAAAAGAGCAGTAAGAGTAGAATAGGCTGAATTATCATTAGGATCATTAATGATAATTGAGCATCAGGCATTTGGGATGTATCCAGGTTCCTGACATTTTTGGGGTCTGTGGCTTAGCTGGAAGGGGCAGCGCTGGGGGTGCAGGCAGGTGGGGAAATGTGTGAGGGTGTGCAGGTCTCCCCTGGTCTAAAGCTCGTTTTGAGCTCCCGGGGTGGATGAGGGTGAAAGGAATCTGCCCCATCCCAGCCCTGCAGCTCATTTCTGCAATTTCCATCAATCCCATGGACAATCAGCTGGAAGAAGCTGATGTCCTTCAGCTCCCAGCTGACCACATCACAGCCCCGAAAGGCTCCTTCCCCACTGGAGAAGCAATGCCAAAGGAGACTGGCTGTGGAGCTGAAGCTGGGCTTTTCACCAGAGGAACCTCCAGGCTGGAACTGGGCTCCCAGAGGGCACTTTGGGACTATTTCTCCCGGCTTTCCTGAGTGTCCAACACCTAGAGCTCTGTTGGTGCCAGCAGCAGGGAGAAGGGTTTCACCCCTTTTTGCAGCCTGATTTGATTCTCCATTAAATGCTTTGGCTCTCTCACCAGAGAGGAGCAGCCCCATTCCAAGTGTGGGCACACCAAGCCTGCGAGACCCTGCTCCTTCTCACGCACCTCTCAGAGCTCCCTCCCACACAGACGTATCCCTGCTGGCTCCTGAGAGGAAGAATGAAAACGTGCACTTCATTCCTACCATTCTGGGACAAAACTTGTTGGGAAAATCTCCCCAGACAAAGGGGCTGATGCTGCTCCCAAACATCAACAGTGGCTGTGGTCCAGATTTTTCCTGCAGTGAGGAGAAGTGTTTGATTCTTCTTCCTTCACAATCCTGGTCCACCCAGCTTCTTTCCTTGCAGAATTGCTGCTGTCCTTGACCTTGTGCATTCCCCTTCTTAGTGGTACTTTTAGTTTTCCCCACATTTTTTCCTATCTATCCCATCTCTTTCTAGTATCATAACCTGAAAATGAAATTAAACCACTGTGTCCTTTGTTCTAGGGATGGAAAGACAGCCCTGGCTGGAGGGTGAAGTCCTTGCCTTGCTGTGGGGATAACTGCAAGGATATGGGAAAAATAAGCAAGGGGTTGGTGGTTCAGGAAGGTTTTCTGACAAAAGAGGCAGAAAACACATTTGGGAGGAAGGACTGATTTCAGGGGAGCTGCGGATTTCAGCATCTTGTGGTGCTTTGGGACATTTTGGGTGCTTTCCTTGGTGGGGTTCCCTGTGGTGGGGACACATCCCTGCCTTGGAGCCTCGGTGGGGAGCAGGTCCCACCTCTGCATGGCAGGAGGGAAGGAATGAAGATGAAAGACATCAGGAGCCTCAGTCAGAGCATTCCTGGCGTGCAGTCGAACCTCTCCAAAGGCACAGCTGGAGTGGAGGGCAGGATTTTGAGTCAAAAGCTGTAGAGGGAGGATGGGCTCTGACTGTCAGGGTCAAGATGCTGCCAAGAGAGAGGGCACAGGAAGGGCTGGAGGGATCTGATCTTGGAGCAAAGGGAACTTGTAGAGCACCTCTGTACCTCCACCTCATGGCGTGCCCCAGGCCTGCCTCCTTCCCACCCAACCCAGCAAGGCTGAGCAGTGGGCACAGTTTGTTTAACCTTGAGTGCTACACACAAAACCAGCCCTGATAATGACAACAGAAATGGAAGGAGCCTGGCAGAGATTGCTGAAGAAATGTTTCATTTCTGCTTTCACTCCAAGTCTTGCTCACCCAGGTGGGACACATGGTCTCACAGTTTGCCTGTTAACCTGGCCCTGACTGATTTATTCATGGATGCTTCCAGGGGCTGAGGGTCTCTAGAGGTGCTGCTCCCTCATCCCAGGGCACGGACAGTGCATTGTCCCCAAAATCAGGGTGAGCACTTGGTGGGCTGGGGCAGCTGGGCCAGGTTTGGGTTGATGCTGTTCAAACAATCTGAACCACATGAAGTCAATTCTGGTTTAAGGGGTCCCCTGTGCTCTCACAAATCATCCCCCCCACTCTGAATGCATCACCCAGCCCAAGGAAAGGGGGGTGGCTGGAGTTGCCCAGAGAAGATTTTAATGAGAACATTTCAAGCTTGCACACAGAGCTTTTGCCCAAAGCTGAGGTGCACATCCCACCTGGGAGGTCTCTGCCACCCTGCCCAGAGGCCATCACAGCCCCCAGCCCACCCAGAGCTCTCCCTCCTGCTCCTCTGGGCTTTTTCCTTTCTCTGCATGAGCAGTTCAAGCTTTTCAGCTTGCCTGCCAGTGAAAATAAATAAATGCAGGCTGAACATGAAGGTTTCAATGGTCAAACTGTAACATTTCCATCTCTGGGTCATTGGTCAGAACACCCAGCAGATGCTGGGGTGACTGAGGCTTGAGGGTCTCTCTATGGCCATGAGGAAATGAGCTGGATCAGCACCTGCCCAGGAGCTGCTCAGACCCATCCACAGGATGGTGAAGGGTTTAACCTGTAGCTTTTCCCTCTCAGGTATCAGCCTGGGCAGGAATGAAGGTACCAAACTAAACTTTGGGCTCTTTGTGCTGATGGCAGATTCTGCCAAGAGGGACCTGGTGTCCAGAAACCACACCCAGCCTCCTCCATGCCCTTCCTTGTGAAAGCCATCAGAGATCCAGCCAGCTTAAACTCCTTCAGGCTTTGGACCACCCAGCGGGGGGGATTTTGGTGATCTTTGCTGCAGTGCAAAATAACAGCTTAGAAATGCTTTGGGAACTTCTTGGGGAAAAAAAGAAAAAAGCATGGGAAATATTAGGCATTATCCTGTTCTGGAAGCCAGATCCAGAAGGCCATAAAGATAAATGTGAAGACTTCTCAGAGCTCTGGATGAGATCCCCAGAGTGCTGGATTACCCTGTAAACTGAAAAGAGCCGTGTGCTGGTGGGGCTAGTGGTGCTCTGAGGCAGCAGGGCGGGATCCTGGCTTGTCTCACCCACTCCAGGGATGACCTCCCGTGCTCGCTGCCTGTTTGGGACCCCCAACATCATATCACTGATGAAGAGAAACATTTTCAGCCTCCTGGAACCTGCTGCAGCTTTGAAACCTCTTTGCCAGGCCACTGAGTCATGGATAGAGGCTGGTCCCTGGAGCTATTTAATCAATAAAATTTGGAGACTTAGAAATCCCTGCTCATTCCTGTATTACTTCTTGTTTACTCAGAGTACCCAGGCCTTTGTCAACCATACATGAAGCAATCTGGTAGGAAGTGTTGGAAAATGAAGGCTGTAAAACACCTCTCCTAGAGTTATGTAAGATCCGTTTCAGGCTGCCCAAAACCTTTCCACAGACTAGTCAAAAGCAGGAGGAAAAATTAACCCAGAAAATACAACCAGCATGCCTCCCCCTCAGCCAGGAGACCTGTGTCTTGCAAGCCGGGCATAATAAAAACCTAAAAATATCATAAGAGCATGGCAATAATAACATAACAAATCAATAAATTAAACTAATACTACTAATAAATATAACAAATAATAAAACAAACATAATAAGAGCATGAGAGCCATCCCAAAAGGGTTTGGATACCCAAATGCCCCAACAGGCTCAGCCAGACCTGCCCTTGTCACCTCTCAGCTGTGCCTTGCACTTCACTGAAACCTCTGTACCTTTCCTGCCGAGGTATCCCTCGTGTTGGGGAAGATACAGATTTTATTCATAGCCCACTACTTTCTACCTTTTTATTATTCTGTTTTACCCTCTGAAAAGTGTGTCCCGTGCAGATGAAGTTTTGCCCTTACCAATACATGGTGCATTGAAAAACAAGAAGACAACAAATTGAGAGCTAAAAGAAGCCTGGCTCTTATATAATGTACAGAGTGTGCTGATATAAATGAGTCTTCAAAATGATAATGTCCTTCTCCCCCAGGCCTGCTCTGCTGTGAAGTTGGATTTCTGGAGCCGGAGTTCCATTTGCAGCTCATTGTGTATGCTGGAGTTTTCCCCTTTTCCCTATTTTTGAATTTGTTTGCAGACTGTAATGGGCCCCTTTCTGGTTCTTCCTCATATCCTTTGAATTGTTTTACAGGAGTGAAATGGAGGTTTTTGATATATTGAATATATTTAATATTTTAATGCTGCGAATTTGCAGGACAGAGCAGAGACTGCCTCTTGCGATAAGAGACATTATTACTGTTGTGAAGAATTCCTTTAAGATTCCATCTTAATCGTTCTGCTATTGAAATGGAAGAATAAAGTAATAAATGGTTTGAATAGACTTGATTAAAAAGAATAATTATATTCCTTGTGTGGGTTAAATATATAAACTCTTTGTGGTTTTGCATTCTTCCAGCGTTTGCCTGGTAGAACGAGCTTTTCTCTTCAATAAGGACACGCTTTGCATGTGGGAGTGAGAGAGTCCTCTTGGCAAGGAGGTTTGGATCCTCACTGGCTGCTCACCTGAAGCCAGGCACTGCCCATATTTTCCTGCCCTGCTTTGGGGCCGGATTTCTACCACAAGTCTTCTCTGACCTCTGGGAGAGGCTCCACATCCTTTGGGATCTTCCCTCTTTCGCTGCCTCTCTGGGCCACCCGCAGCGGGTCCAGATGCCTGTGGTGGGGTGTGCTCCAAGGAGGACAAAGCCATGGTGGTCCTGGCTCCCTGGGGAGAAGACACCCAGGAACTGGGGCAAAAAGGACAAATTTCCCATTGGCAAAGGCTCCCTTGCCAATAACAGCGAGGTGGAGAGGTAGCAACCCTCGGGGTGCTCACCTGTGCACCCTCTGCCAGGCACAGCCTCCACCTGTCCCCTGGAAAGGATGGGGAAAAGCATTTCCTTCCTGCTGGAAATCCCGAGGTTGGAACATCATTTTGCACCCTGGCTCGGGAGGGAATTCAGCCTGTTTTGCAAAATCAAGTGTTTCAAGGTGTTTCTTACCCACATCCTGGAATTTATGGCGGATGAAGCTTCAAGTTAAACATTCTCGTGTACCTGCAGTGGCGTGTGCCCCTTGCTGAGGTGGGAGAGCCCTTCCTCCTGGCAGAGCTTCCTCCTGCACCTCAATTCCCCACTGATGGCACTCCAAACCTCAGTTCCCCCCGACAGCATTCCAGAGACAAACACACCATGGGCCAAAATCCACATGCCATGGAATCCACATTTCCTGGAGGAAGCTGCTCTTCTGGAATTCACCTTCGCCCCCCAAAAAACCCTCCTTTGGTGCCTGAAAACTTTTCTTAGGGAGGAAGACTTTGCTTCCAACCTACATTTTCCTTTCCCCTCACGTCAGAGAGGGGCTGCCTGCCTCCCCCTTCCCCTGCAGATGTGATCATGGATGCTACACTACTAAGGCTTCATTATTTTTACAAAAATCTACTCCAGTACAGTAAGAAGTGTTATAAATAATTAAAGAAACACTAGAGTTGTCAAAATAAATGAACAAAGTACACTTTGAGATGCATGCTCTTGGCTTATTTGGGGTTTGTTCAGTTGGCAGCTGAATTTCAGAATTCAGTCCCTGGAAATACCCAGCAGAAATGCAACCAGTGAGGTTCAGCCATGCACCAACAAGGAACCTTTGTCTTTCCCCCCAGAGTCATCTAGGAACAGGGCTGGACATCAAATATCGTGTACAGAGCACCAAGCTCCAGTACCCTCTTGGCCTTTCCAGGGAAAGCCAGGACCCAAAACCATCCAACCATGCATCCAGAAGTTAGCAAGACCACTTGTATGGCCTGCTTTGTGTGATGCTAATGTTCCAAGTGAATGCCTCATTGCGCTGCACAATAAACCTTCTTCTCTTCATTCAATGCTCTTTTCCAGAAGGTCTTCTTTGTCTCCATGACGACAAATAAATTGCTTCTTGTTCACTGAAATCTGCTAAAAAGCTCGTTATTAAGCTAATGTGCCCAGGGTGACAACACAGAAGAGGAAGACAGTCCTGCTCCAGCAAAGGATGCTTTTCTTCTTGGTTTCCCATGTGGACACCACTTCTCTGGGCTCTCAGGATGGCGTTGCTCTCATTTGCTGTCAGAGATGCTTCAAAAAATCGAAGACATTTGAGAGAGAGGAGAAAAAACTCTTGAGTGTGAGCCAAAGACACTGATAATTGTCTGCCTGCCCTTTCCATCTGCCTCTCTGCCTACTGTTGTACTCTTTCCAAGCACGCTGAAACTTCCATCCCGAGGTTTGTTCTCACCCCCGGCACACGGAGATCCAGGCGGTGTCCCCAGTGCTGGGGTGCCAGCAGTGTCCTCCTCCCCATCCCCTCCAGGGTGCTGCCAAGGGGACAGGCCAGCATGGGGAGGTGACATGGGATGAAGGGCTGGTTGGGGTGCTGGCAGGCTCTGAGCGAGCTGTGCTGTGGGTTCCCCACGTCTCCGGCACTTTGCCTTGGAGAAGAGGCCTGAGAGCCGCTGTGTGATTCCACATGGCACGGGCAAACCTCAGGAAACCCCCCCAGGAGCTGCTGGTGGCTTCTCATGGGTTGCCAACACCATTTAGCGTTTCAGTGTTCGCCTGCTCCTTTCCCAACCACAGCATTTTTTACCATTTCTTGCTCTCCCCACAATCCAAAGTGCTAAAAGGTCCCGTGAGAGTAAACGGTGAGAGCTTTCATGTGGTTACTGTCACTAGGGAAACCACTTCCTCGTGATTCACATGTTCTCTGAGTCTCTCTTCGTTTCCCTCTGCATTCAGAAAGGTAATGTTGTGCTGGTACACGTCGGGGGGATGGGGCAGGGAACAGGCAGAGGCAGCAGAAAAATGGATGAACCTGCAATTGGTTGCAGGGTTTTGGAAAAAAATACCCAGCATCGTGCCAGGGTAGGGTAGAGTTCATTGTCAGGAAAGGGTAAGTATTCAGAACTGGTAAAAAACCCCCAAACTGACTCAGTGTGACAGTCCCACCAAAAAAAAAAAGAAAAAAAGAAAAAATTAAAAGGCCTTTTCTCCCCTTCTGGTATTACTTTCCTTTTCCCTTCAACCTGATCACTAGTGAGCTCATCATTAAGACAGGCAGACAAATGACCACAATTGCTCTTCTCTTCCCAAGTGGAAGAGCCTGGTGGGAAGTGCCCTCTGCCCACCCAGGTAAGTGGGTCAGGAGAGGGAGGTTTGCCCAGCAGGTCAGGGAGGGGCAGAGACACCTGGCTGGGCTGTGAGACAGGGCTGGTGGAATCAGCTGGGATGAGAAACAACAGCCAGGCAGCAGAAATACAAGGTTTGGAGAACATCCCAAAGCTCACACAGAATCACAGAATGGTTTGGGTTGGAAGGGATCTCGAAGCCCATCCAGTCCCACTCTGCCATGGGCAGGGACACCTTCCAGTGTCTCAGGCTGCTCCAAGCCCCGTCCAGCCTGGCCTTGGGCACTTCCAGGGATCCAGGGGCAGCCACAGCTGCTCTGGGCACCCTGTGCCAGGGCCTGCCCCCCCTCACAGGGGAGAATTTCTTCCTTATATCTGACCTGAATCTACCCTCCTTCAGCTTAAAGCCCTTTTTCCTGGGCCTGTCACCACCAGTCCTTGTCTAAAGTCCCTGTCCATCTTCCTTGGAGCCCCTTTAGGCACTGGAAGGGGTTCTAAGCTCTCCCTGGAGCCTGCTCTCCTCCAGGCTGAACAGCCCAAACTCAGTCTGGCTTCATGTACTGGAAGATCAGAGCCCAGGAACACAGAGGAGACCTGAAAGCCCCTGGTTATTCCATATACCTCAGCCTCTAGGCTGTGGCTGGGATAAAGAGCTGCAGAAATGGATGCTTTCTTCAAGCACAAATAAACACACTTATTCTTGCTTAAGGGAAAAAAAAATACTATCCTTTGCATTAAGAGAAAAAATTTTAATGGAGGTTAGTTTTGATCTAAACCCAGTTTTCCATTTATATTAGTTTTTTCAAAACATGTTTTCATTCAGAGGAAAGTGGTGATTTAGGGGAGGTAGAAGAACGAAACTTAACTCAGTCAGTTCCTGGTGTGCTCCAAGCATGAGAGAAGCCACCAGGTCTTTGGAAGGGTCCCCATGCAGAGCTGGGATGGGAATGCCCATCCTGGAGCTTCATCCCATCTGTGTTCCTGCTCCATCCCTCACCTCCCTCTGCACCACCTCGCTGAAATCACATCCGTGCTGCCTCAATTTGCTGCCCCACAAATTGAGTTAACATTCCAATCCCTTTTATAGCCATGGAAGGTGGGTGCTTAAATCAAATGAAGATGAATATATTTGCTGACACATAATTGTTTTCTTTAGTAATTGCACTCAGGTCTCTTTATATCTGATCGTTAATGCTGGGCGAGGATTGTTTGTGAACTGTCTCATTGTTTCTGATGAATCCTATGAAAAGTGACACTCCTGATTATTTTGCCATGCAGGAGATTACACCAGGCTCCACTGCTGAGCAGTATTGATAGACCTTGTGCTGTCTTTTACTGTTCAGTTGCTACCAATAGATCAGAACAGGGGTTCTTCTCCATGTGCTGAATCTTTTACCACATGCAAATATGAGAAAAGAGCTTTGGATGTGGCAGCTTCCCAGGGGGGTCAGGTGGAGGAGTGAAGATGCTGCTCCAACATGAGGCTTGAGGAGGGGGTCCTGAACACCTTCCTGGTGTTGGGAGCAAGATGTGACCACCCATGGTGGCAGCGGGACCTGGGCGTCCCCAGCGTTCCCAAGGCTCCTTGTTTCCTCAGGGAATGTCAAGCTTTTCTGCTGGTGGTGGGAGGCAAAGGGCTTGGCAGAGGCATGGCCTGATCCCAAAAGGGAGATCCCAGCACCTGCCAAGGCTGGGATTACAGCTGCCTGACCTGAAACGCTGTGAGCAGGGGTGACAGAAAAGTGGCCATGGTGTATTTCATATTCGAGAGCTGCTGCGCTTTGAGATCCCAGTTTCCCATAACAAACCCTCAGCCGAAGGGAAGACAGAGGCAGGGAGGTGTGAGGGGGTAGGAGGGCGGGATGTGCCCCATCCCAGGGGTCAGGGACACGCTCCCTCCAGCCCTGGTGGCATGGAGCCTCCCACGTGTGCCACGTTTGGTGCCAGGGTGCTGGCGGCAGCATCCGGGGACAGGATCCCATGGGCAGGCGTGGCATGGATCCCTCATGCCAAAAATCTCGGCCCCAGCCCAAAGCCAAGCTGGGAGAAGGAAGGTGCTCAGGAATCTCAAAGCTCAGGCTGGAGCATTCCCAGTGCTCCCAGAAACACTCGGGCTGGGGGAAGCCCCAGGCGCCACCGGGGATGGCAGTGGCTCCAGCCATCCCGGGGGGATGCCCATAAACCTCAACCGTCCCGTGAGGGTGCCCATAAACCTCAGGGCCCGCAGGAAGAGGTGAGGGATCAAAGAAGGAAAGCGAGAAGAAGTACACACACGCCTCTGCATCCCCCCCAGCCTAATTGAGCTAATTAATTTAGTGAAGATACAGCGCTCTGTAATTTGCCTAATTCAGTGAGAAGAGAGGCAGCGGCAGCAGCCAGTCCTGTCCCCAGGAGCCTCTCCTGCTCCTGCCCGGGGCTCAGCACCCCGGGGCAGCTGCGGAGCCCTCGCAGCTCCCACCAGTCACACCAGTGCCGGCCGCAGGCTCAGCACCAGCAGCATCCAACCCCTGAGGAGCTGCGGCTGAAAATCCCATAAACATTCCTCATGGCTGCAATTCCCAGCTGGAATGGAGTGACTCCAAACCGAGACTCTGATTTCAGGAGCAGCTAAACCTCCCCTGCTCTCGCTTGATAATTCTCCCAGTGTCAGGGGCCCCTTCCTGCTGTGATGAAAAAGCTCCTGGATAAGGGGTTTTGCACAGATTCCCCTCTCCCAGAGGCTGCTTCCCTGCCTTTCTGGCTTCTCTCTCTCTCTCTCTTAATGAAGATGTTGTGTGCTCATCACTGAAGTGGTTCTGGATACGGATGAAGATGTGGAAAATGCCATAATAGGAGACTGAAGTGAACAGGCAACTGCAGGTTGATGAGGAACCATTAAAACCCCTCCTGTGCCCGGCCCCGGTGCAGGAACGGGAGGGACTTCTACGCTGAAATGGAATGCAAAATAAAAATTGCATCGAGCTGAGGTCATTTCTTGCATGATGTATCTTGGGAAAAGAGGAGTTTCTCTTCCTTCCCTGAGATATTCAGAAATTCAAAATAAAAGCTTTTCATTGAGGTGAGCAGCCTGGCAGAGCAGCACAGGCAGGAGCCAAGTGTGCTGTTAATTTTGCCTTGGTGGCTTTTTTTCTCTCCCTATCTGGCAATCTTTAGGAAGAAAAAAAAATCTTGACATTTTTGTTTCCTTATTTGCTTGTCTTCTCAATATGTCAGGAAAGAGACAAGATTATAACACAATCCCTGCTTGCAGCAGACGTAGATTTGCCATCCAAACAGGTTTTCCCCTTTTAATGCAAGCTATTAGCCCAAGTTATTACTATAAATGTAGCAAACCCCATCTATTTTAATCAGTTTGTTTATGAGCATCCTTCCGTTCCCAAATTGCACAGGAGCTCTCCTGCTAAATACCCCTTTCTTTTTCAGGTAAGATAATTTCTGGGACAAAATGTCAGGGAGCTCAACACATCCCTTCAATTACTGCTGCACAGATTTTCTCTGAGCTACTGGACAATAAGTAGCTTTCAGGGAAGCATTAAGTAGATTTGCCCTCAAGGGTTTGCATTTCAGTGGAGTGACAGTTATTTTTGTAAATACAAAATAAAAAAAAAAATTTAAAAAAGAGGAAAGAAAAGAAGGAAAAAACAGACATACACCCTCCCCCAGCTCCAAGAAAATAGACAGACACGGGCTAGACAACTGCTTATTATCTGAGAACCCTGCATCAGATAGGAAAACCAGAGTTTCTAATGTCTTCAAATGTCACAGCATTATGATTTATACCAGAACACAGTGTACCATGCTTCATTACAGAGAAAAAAAAATAAAGAAAAATTGAATTACCCAACTAATGTCTTCCCCCCTTTTTTTTTTTTTCAGACTACTCTGAGGATATAAAATCCGTCATTAGTTGTTTTTAAGCTTGTCTCTAATGATGAAAAAAATAATGGGGCATGAAACTCAGACGTAACAAAATAAAAATACAAAACACAGCATTTTACAGACTTTACGTAAACATAATGTGACAATGCACTTCCTTTCATTCTCTGCTATGACAGTTAATTCCAGACCAGGAAAACTGTCAAAAATGTTTAGTTCTGCTTGGGTTGAGTTAATTACAGGCCCTGGGGCTGTGTTGACTTTCTCCTGCTAATGGCACTGTGCTACAGGTAAAAATCCATTTGCAAGAATGTTTTCAGAGCTACAGATCTAATTTACTGAGTATCAAATATTTATGCCATTGCAATTAAAGTGACAACGTTCCACCCCTCTTCAGCATACGAGCTCGGGCTTTTTAATAGAATTTATTATACAGTAAACATTTGGTAAAAAGTTTTGCTGGAGCTTATAATGTGAAAGCTTTGAATATTTTATTGATTTTATTTCTTTTGCACTCTATCCCTATCAATGCTGGAACGTTATGAACTTCTGCAGCACATAAAAGACCATTTTTTACTGTCAGAGCCAGGGAAGCTCGCAGATAAAGGCTGGGACTGAGGGATGGAGCTGTGCTGTCACTGTCACATGAGGAGCAAGAGGAGGGACAGCGGCAGGGAGGGACAGTGCCAGGCCAAATCTGCCAAGGCAGGAGCTGGAGCAGAAGGGAAATGAGTTTTCCTCGTTAAATAAATGGGCGAGGGGGTTGTTGCTGGTTTCTATCCACAATCAGATCCATCAGCACCGGGAGCCCGCGGTCACCCGTGCCACGGCCAGAGGGAGCAGCGCAGGTTTAGGGAGCACCTTGGCAGCCTGGGAGGTTTAATGAGGCTCTGCTGATGTAGGTGAGGGTGGAGGGTGTCCAGGGGAGGGGAGGGGGTTGCTTTTGCTTTGCTGATTTGGGTTCTGAGAGCAGAGATCAGGCTGTGAATTCTGCACTTTGTGCAACTCCTGTCTCCATCCCCATCCTCACTGGGACAACATTTGCCCATTGTTTGGCTCTGATCACTACAAACCTCGTAGGTAATTTATTTTTGTTTTCCATATGAAGGGTCTGACAAACCTGCTCAGGCTTATTTGCTTCTGCTGAAGGTATTTTTATTTGCAGGGAGAAAATCAACAACAACAATAAAAATTGTTTCTGAGCACATGTTTTAAAAAGCCACGTTTGGTTAGGATCCTAAACACTGCCTGCAGAGAAAAGAGCTGTACAAAAGGGAAGTAAAGAGGGTGAGGGGCCACCAAAATTGCCTGTTCTGCCTTAGGAGCAGCATCCAGCCTTGCCCTGGTGGGTGACCCTCAGCTGCTGGATTAGGGAACATAAAATCACAGAATTTTATGGAATCATAGAATGATTTGCGTTGGAAAGGAAATCAAAGATCACCTAGTCCTGCCTTCTGCCATGGGCAGGGACACCTTCCACTAGACCAGGTTGCTCCAAGCTCCATCCAGCCTGGATCCGAACACTTCCAGGAGACACCACCCTGTCCTGCCCATCCACTCAGTGATTTGCTCTCCATGAATTTGTGCCAGCCCCTCCTGACCCTGCTGGCCCCACCTCCTTGGGACAGCCAGCTCCGACAGTCTGCTGGGAAAAGCAGTGCTCTGACTGGGTTTTAAACCAACCCCCCACCAGCTTTATAGAATTCCCCCTGAGCAGCTCCTTGCTCTCTGCGCAGCTCTGGTGTCCTTTTCACTCATTTTTAGGCAGTTCCCTTTTTGAAGGCAAGCACACACGGGCCAGGGACATTCTCCTGCTGCCCTCACTGCCAAGCCTGACCAAGCACAGGGGATGCCCCAGCAGCACCTTCTGCATCAAGGCTAAACCAGACCAGCATTGCCCCTCACGGGCTGTAAGGCTGATCCCTCTGGGACACAGACTTTGTCACAAAAAGTAAAATCTCTGTAGTGCAACCGCTGACCTGGCCCGTGTGTGGGTAGCTGACATTTCCCACCATCACTACCTGGCCTAAATTTGCAGCTTTGCTCATCCCACTTAATCTTTCCCCACCACTGCTGCAGGGTAGAGCCATCCTGCAGCATATTTTTGTTATTAGACCTCGGGTTTTCCACCCACAGGGATTCCCTCGGGCTCCTCTTTCCACCTGGTGTTTTAATGATGCTCTTCCTTCTATTGTCACATGTCCTCCCACCATCCTGCTGTGTTCCCATCACTCCAGCAAAGCAGCCACAGGGCACTTATGGATTATCCTCCCTCACCAGGGTTCCTGCATGCCCATGGAGCTGGGATCAGTGGTGATGCCAGGCAGGTGGCCTCCTTCATTCATGATGATTGTTGTGTCCAGCTGGTCCTTTTGGAGGTGCATTGAGCTACATTCACCAAGCCAAAGAGGTCACCTGAACCAGGCACTCTTCCTTCAGCTGTCCCCAGTCCCCAGGCTAAATATGGCCCTAGAACCCCTTGGACCATATAAACCATCACCTGGCTCTGCCACGGTTCAGGTGCAGACCATCCCTCCTGTCCTGAGTCCTCACCTCCTGCCTCTGCCTTGTCTCTCTCCTCTGTGCACCATCATCTCACCATCGCACCAACCCTCCTTATTCCTGCCTGTCCATCAGTTTTGGGATCACTCTCGGTATCCCTGAGGGTGCTGCTGCAGCAGTTCTGGGATTCAGCCCCTGCCAAGCAGCCTGTGCTGAGCATCCCAGCCCAGCCTTGTACTCCTGCCTACACCACTGGTACCAGCACGGACCACAACAGCTGCCAGTAATTATCTGGATTTTTCCTGTCCCCTTCATACCCAGCAGATAAATGCTCAGAGTCTGCACCACAAACCAGCTCTGCATGGTCTAACAATGCCCCATCCCTGGAAGTGTCCCAGGCCAGGCTGGACGGGGCTTGGAGCAGCCTGGGATAGTCCCTGCCCATGGCAGGGGAATGGGACAAGAAAAGCTTTAAGGTCCCTTCCAACCCAAACCATTCCATGATTCCATGAATAATTGCACTTCCCAACACCACCACTCAGGTCTCCTTGTCTTACAGGATTCTCTGCTGTGGGAGCATTTCTGATGTAAGAAGACTCTGGAGGAGAACTCAGCAACCTGAAATCCTCTCCTGCCATTGATTTCCTTCTTTTCCACGTCTTACATCTTTCCCCATTGGAGCCAGGCCTGCTGTGTGACATCCTTGCAGATCCCAGGCAGGAGCTGCTGCTCCCCTGACCACGAAGCCTCTCTCGTGGCAGGAGAAGACAAGTGCAGGAGAGAGGGAGGAACGTTGCACTCTGTGCAATGAATTGAGTAGTCCCTGCTCCTGGGGAACACCCACCTGCCTCTTGGGCTTAGATTAACTTCCAGTCTCTTGAAAGGAAGGGTTAAAATCACTCTCATGCAACTCTGCCCCCATTGAACCAGCTAGGTGAGAAATACCCAGCAGCAGAGGAGCAGCCTGCAGCCCCCTGCCCTGCAGCCCCTGGAGCTCAGGTTCTGCTGTGGCCTGGCTGTTCCGCTGCTGCCTTTGTCCTGCCCTGGCTCCAGGCAGGCTCTGCCCCTCAACCCATGCCCAGGGCCACCTTCAGACTGGCAGAAGCAGGACAAGAAGAAAGTCAAGTGGGTGGGAAAACTGTCCTGTGCTGAGTGGAGAAAGAAGAGAGAAGCAAGGTGATACAGCAGCGTGGCATTGCAGGGGCTACAGCCAGGGGTGAGATGTCCTGTCTGCCAAATCCTGCAGCAGGAGCAGGATGCTCCCTGGTCCTGAGCTCACAGCTCCCTCCTGGAGCAGGTCAGCTGATGAGGAAGCTCACTGCCATCCCAATGCCAGGGCTGTGTCAGGGATGTCCAACCTAAAAAATCAGAATTTAAGCCAGGATTTCTAACCATGAGACAAGAAGAGGAACAGTTAGGATGTATCAGGAATACCAGTATTAAGAAAAGACTCTTCCCCAGAGGGTGCTGGGCACTGCCCAGGCTCCCCAGGGAATGGGCACGGCCCCGAGGCTGCCAGAGCTCCAGGAGCGTTTGGACAGCGCTGCCAGGGATGCCCAGGGTGGGGTTGTTGGGGTGTCTGTGCAGGGTCAGGGGTTGGACTGGGTGATCCTGTGGGTCCCTCCCAGCTCTGGGTACCCTCTGATTCCACGGTTCTCTGTTCCCCAGCATGGGGGCACATTTGTGCCTGCCTCCAGTTGTCCTGCTGGAGCAGCTGGGATGGAGGGGGCACAGCACATGGGACCCACGGGCACCTGCAGGGGCACAGCGAGGGGACAGCAGTGCCACAGACATCTGTACAGCCCAACCAAGTCCTCACAGAGCCAATGACACCACTCCAGCTCCGTTCACATCCACAGCATCAGTGTGTGCTGGCCACGGGCACGGTCCCCTTGGGGTGAGGCTGCTCAGAGAGTGCCCAGCTCTGTCCTGCCAGCCCGGGGCTCTGCGGTGCCCACCACGGGGATCCCTGTGCTCTGCCAGCCCTTCCAGCCACTTGACCTTCAGCCTCCTGCCTCTCTGCACACCCAACACAGGCACTAATCACTTCAAACCCCAACTGCTGTCACGTCTTATTGCTTAAACACCAGCTCTGCCAGCTGCACATTTACATCTTCAGCATTGACTCAGCTAATGTAGCTGTCATTTAAGCACCAGTGATCTGCCAGAAATAAAACCGGGTACAGCAGCTTTCGAGGGTCGAGGCTCGGGGCTGTTGCTTGCAGGGAGCAGTCCCTGGTTGTCCCAAGGAGGGCTTGTGGCAGCTCCCACTGATGGACGTTTACAGGATGCAGGTGAGCAGCACGGCATCACACTTTGTCAGGGAGCTGGTGCACAGCCCCTGCAGCCCTCCTGGGAGGGACTAGAGGTGAGCACAAAAAGCTGTGGGATGAGTTCTTCTTGGAGGGTTAGCCAGGGTTCAGGGTTGAGGTGGGTGTGGTAGCATCACTGACATGGGGCATGAGCAGAGGCAGAATTCCTGATGGGCAATTCCTGAAGGTGGAAACCTGCTCTGACCTGAAGGTAGTTGGATGTTCAGAGCTGCTGTGGAAGCTGCTCCAAACACGGGCTGCTCCAACAGAGCCCTCACAGGGGTTTGTTCTCTCCATCCCACCCCTCTCCTTTCCCACCGCGGTGTCTAGGATCGGCTGAATAGAGCTGGGGGCAGCACAGCCTCTGGGCTGAGGCAAAGGAGAGAATGTCAGGCTTCACAGGAGGATCCCATCCTGGAGAAATGGCCTCTGCATGGACTCAAACTCCCTCTGATTGCACCCCTAACTGTGGAGGTCACATCCTCCAGTGAACCTCTACAGAGCTCAGGAGCTACACCCAACCTACCCCAGAGCTCAGACTCCCTCCTTCCAAGCCTTCTCATCCCTGGCTGCCTCAGTGCATCCTGAGGGTCAAAACCACACACTGGTGGGACAAAGGAAGATTTCAGAGAGCGCAGCTGGATGTGGCATGGCCACACGGATATCCCTCGGAGCACAGATCAGAGCTGCTGTGAGAGTCTGCCCTTCCTGCCATCAGTGCCTGGTCCCTGTGCTGCAGGGCTGGGCCTGGAGGCTCCTCCCGAGCTGCTGCCAAGGGGAGAGCTCATGTTCTGCCTTTGTCGCTGCCTTGTTTCCATGAAAGTTTAATGCACCTCCGCTCTCTCCCTGGAAGTGAGATGCCTCCTGCGTCCCTGCACGGCGCAAAAGCCAGGCTGGGGAGGATGAACCCAGCCTTGCCTTCTCAGCCCCTGGATCCAAGCAGCACAGCGGAGATCAGAGAAAAGATCTTTGGCTAAATCCTCCCCACAGGTGGGGCGTGTGTGTAACGAGGAGGTCCAGCACCGGTACTTAAATAATCGGGGCCAGGGCTCGGGGGAGCTTGTCCGAGGTCTTACTGTGCTTGAGGAAGCAGGCAGACATAATGAAATCTTTCATTCGTCAGTAAATGTCACTGTATGAAGTGTAATTAATGGATTTACCAGGGCTGGAGGTAGCCCAAACTGAAATATAAGCACTCAGGGAGCTGGCTGGGAACAGTGTCCTCTACACCGCTTAATTATAAGGTCACTGCCAGAGCGGTGGGAGCTCCGCTCAGACCAAGGCTTGGGGGAAATCTTGCCAGCTCGAAAATTTTCTCCAGCAAAATGATGGTTTTTCGTGGCAAGGGAGCAGAGTGTGAGTGGTGCAGACAGGTCCTGAGCAGGGAGGGGGTGCAGGGCTGCGGACAGAGCTGGATGGGCTGGCAAATCCCTGGGATGGGGCTGCAGGGCTGTCAGTGCTGGGCAGGGCTGTGGAACGTGGATGTGGAATGACCCAGCCTGGCAGCAGGGAGCCCAGCATGCTCCCAGCGCTGGGCACGATGGGGATATCTGCACTCGGCATCTGGGAGCTTTCCTGCTGGCCCCTGCATGGATGTGCTGGTCTCACGGGTGCCCTGACCTGCAGGTGGAGGATGATGAGGGGGTGTTATGGATAATAAATCTCTGAGCTGCCTTCTCAGCCTGGGGATAGAGGGCACCTCATTTCCTCCATGCCTACAGCACCCTGCCGTGCTCAGCAGGAGCTCCGTTCCCGGTGTCCCTCCTCTCTGCTCCACCAAAGTTCCTCAGGCAGAAAGTGGGCAATATTAGCACAAAAATGTTCTCCTCCCCAGCCTGGCTGCATGGGGCTGGTCTCATGGACTCTCCTGGCTCCCAAAAATCTCTCTGTGACCAAATACATTTCCACTTCTGCCCTGAAGAGATTAAGATCAACCCCTTGCAGCTGAAGGAGCTTCATACATGAAAATGAGTCTTGTGCACAGAGCCAGGCAGAGCTTCTCTTCTCCAGATTATCCTTCAGACTAAATGTCCTTGGCATTTGGGATGTCCAGCAGAAGGTCCCACCCTGGTTTTTCAGGTGCCACCAGAGCCTCCAGTGGTTCAAGGGGCAGCCCTGGAGTGCAGGTAGCCCTTCTCCTGGGACAGGCACCCTCCTTGGGAGGCCTCATGTCTCCAGCTGGACAAATCAGCCAGGACATAACTGACTCCCAATCAGCTCCTGTAGGAATGGATCTCCAGTTATTCTGCTATGAAAATAATGAATAATGGTCAAAAAAAAGCCTGGCAATGGGCAAGAGACAGACACGGGCACAAGTCTCCTGTAACCTGCTCCACTCCTGATGAGGATGTGTATTCTCTGCAGCAGATTTCAAAAAACCCCAAGCCCATTATGAGGAACAATCAGCAGCAGATTTTAATAGATGCATTTTGCACTCAGCTGTCACCATCTGTGTTTCCCCATTAGAAATCCAGAATGAACGAGCTGCACAATTACAGCTGGGAGGGCCTGAGAGGCCCAGCACGGCTCTGAGTGCAGCCAGCCCTCCTCTCCTCCTCCTGGGGAAATCCTGTCCCTCCAGCACGGCCAGTTGCAGCTGGGGCCAGTGCTTGTGCAGACCCTGCCCCCTCCCCGTGCACCAGGAGGGTGTTCCCAGGTGAGGGGCATCACCCTGGGTCCTGTGTCTGGCGTGGGCTGAGGTGTGCAGGCTGTGGGGACCCCGGGTTGGGGCACAGGGGACCCCAGCCCCAGGTGGTCACCCAGAAATGTGCATAATGGCATGAGACACTCCCAAAGGACAGGCTGGGGGTGCTGCCTGAGCGCCCCAGACCTCACAGCGTTCCTGTGCACGCTCCCACAGGCTGGTGAAGCCACCGAGCAGGAATTGAGGCTGCCCGGAGGAAGCTGCGCCTTTCCCTCCAGCCTTTGCCTGCCTCTGGGAGGGTCCAGAGGGCACCTGAGGGCACCCTGCCCTGCCCAGCCCCCGCATGGTCACTGTGGGCATCCAGACCTGCACCAAATGAGGGGAGGATGGGCTGTGTGGGGCTCTCTGCCTGGGGTGGGAGAGCCCGGCTGGGGCCAGAGGGATGACAGAGCCATGGAATATCCTGCGCTGGAAGGGACTCACACGGTTCATGGAGTCCAACTCTGCACCCTGCACAGGACACCCCAACAAATCCCACCCCGTGGAGCACCGGGGCAGCCCCCAAAACAGCCCCAAAGCATGTCCAGAGGGAGAAGAGGAGAAGCAGCTGTGCCCAGACACGAAGTTGTTCCATCCCCGTGGGATTCTGCGGAGGGGCTGGGCGAGGAGAGGGCCCGAGCTGGAGGAACCTGGCAGGACGTGGGAATCCACGAGCTGGCAGGATAATTACTTTTTTAATCAAGTCTTTTCAAAACATCTAATTTTATTACTTTATTCTTCCATTTCAATAGCAGAACGATTAAGATGGAATCTTAAAGGAATTCTTCACAACAGTAATAATGTCTCTTATCGCAAGAGGCAGTCTCTGTCTGCTCCGTCCTGCAAATTCGCAGCATTTGAATATTAAATATATTCAATATATCAAAAAAATCCATTTCAGTCCAGAAAAATAATAAAGAAGAGAAAAAAAAATCCACGTGCAACAGAAATTTTTCCCTCTTTCTGCTGAAAAAAATTTAAATTAAATAGCTCCCAATTCTTTTCCCCTCCAAACCGCCTCCTCCAGGAGGGAGGCAGGAGAGACCTCCTGCTGCTGCCAGGCCAGGCACTGCCCCAGCTGGAAAATGAACCTTTCCAGAGCTCTGATCCTACAGAACCCACCCAGGATGTGCTGCTTGGTTTGGAGCAGGAGTGGGCTGAGCTGGTGACTCCCAAGGTGGTGGCTTAGGAAAGCACCTCCATCAGATTCTGAGGCTGATGCAGGAAGGAGGATGCCAGCCGTGATCCCTGCAGTTTTGGGATGCAGGGAGGAGGATGCCAGCCCTGATTCCCTGCAGTTTTGGGACGCAGGGAGGAGGATGCCAGCCCTGATTCCCTGCACAGTTTTGGGATGCAGGGAGGAGGATGCCAGCCCTAATTCCCTGCAGTTTTGGGATGCAGGGAGGAGGATGCCAGCCCTGATTCCCTGCAGTTTTGGGATGCAGGGAGGAGGATGCCAGCCCTGCTCCCCTGCACAGCTTTGGGATGAAGGAAGAAGATGCCAGCCCTGCTCCCCAGCATTGCTTTGGGACCCCAGCTGGGCTGCTGTTGCCATGTCAATGCTTGATTTGATCCCGAGAAGAGACAGTGTCATCTAAATTTGGGGGCCATCAGCGTGGTCCGGAGTAACGCAGGCTGTGTTTGCATCCTTGTTTTATCCAGGAGACCAAACGGTGAAAGAAAAAGTCGTGGTGCAAGTGGACAGGGGAGGGGAGTGACAGTGGCAGGAATGTGTTTGCAGTGTGATTTTGGCTTGTTTGTGACAGGTCAGACCTAAACTTACCTTTCAGAGCTCGGGCTGGAAAAGGAAAAACCCCAAAGCCTTGTTTTGAGAAAGTGCCCACGGAAATAAGATAAAATGTTGGAGATAAACACAGATGACCCTGAGCCACTGTCTCATTCCAAAAGCATGCATGTAATTTCCTAACTTGTTTTGCTTTGCTTTGCTTTCTAAAGGAAAGAGGTAAAAACAAATTCTACTGTGTCAAACATCCTTTGCATGATTTCCCTTCCTGCCCTGATTCTGTCTGGATCTGCAGCAGGAGCTGCTGTGTAACAGTCCCAGGCCCTCCCTGGGACAAAGCCCACGTCTCCATCACCTGGTGCCTGTGGTGAAAGGAGATGGGGAACAGCACCAGAGTGATCAGCAGTGCTTGTTTGCCTTATTGTCCTCCTGTAGTAACTAAAACTTCCTTATAACAGCCATAAATAGATAATTTTCTTTCCTTACAATCATCCTCTCACTTTTTCTCTCCATGCCTATCCCAGTGACTGGGGCTGTCTCACAGGCTTCTCTTTGGGAAGTGCTTCAGAGGTGTCTGGGGCCTCTCCTGTGCTTTTCCTTCAGCACTGCTGCTCCATGCAAATCCCAGGGAAGCTGGGCACTGCCTTCCCACCCATCCACCCTGCAGGCCAGGCCTGCTTTTGGTACCCAGCAGTGGCAAGCTGCCTCCAGGAGCCAACATCCTCTCATGAGGCCGTGGAGCAGCCCAGGGGAGCCCTCACCCCCTGGCAGAACTGACTCCAGAGGTCTGATGGACAGTTCCATCCCGAGCCTGGGTGACATGTGATGGGAAACAGCACCTGGGTGCTCAGCAGTGGTTTGGACACTTGTCCCTTGTGCTTTCACACCCCTGGGTCACTCCTGGCCTGGGGGATGTCCCTGCACCAGCCCCTGCCAGCGCCCACCCAGGGCACTGCTCACTGCAGGTCTGGCAAACAAACCTCAGGGCCTTTTCCAGAGCACGGGGGTATCCAGCTGTTTCCAACTAACCTGGATTGAGGATCCAAGGCTCTGGAAGGGTGAAGGATAACACAGGTGTTGGACTGCAGGAGCAATCCTCAGGGAAAGCGAGTTTGTTCCTGTGGTGTCCCACAGACAGGTTAAGCTTGAGGAATTTGCATGGCTTTTCTGTGCCTCGGTTTCCCCATGAGCAGAGTGGTGTTTTCAATGATCCCTGAGGTACCACTTCCCTGGATTGCCTGCAAAAGCAGCTGTGGGGAGCCTGGGGGTGCACATCTCTTGGCCATCAGCCTCCGAAACCCTTCCCCACACACATCATGAACTTTCGGGTCACCATGCTCTGGTAAGAACCCCTCCCTTTCCAGCAGGTAACACAGCAAGCTGCCTGCAACAGCATTTTGTTCCTAAGGTGAGCCCTGGGTTTGGCTCAGTTACCCAGTGACAATTCTCTAATGGTTTCCCCTCTGCATTGATACTCCTTCAGATGAGTAATTTCAAATTGATGTCTGTCTCTAATAGACTTTCCTCAGTCTCACCTCACACGAACTGCCTGAGCTGCTGGTTAGAGATTAAAATCTACTGGAGCCTGCTCAGCAGCAGTTCATCAATGACAGTTGTTTCATTAGTTGATGCAAACCCACTTAAAATAAATTCTAATTAAACCAGAAACTGAAATCATACATTTTTGGAACACCTCTGTGCTGGTGGCACGCTCTGCTCTGCTCCGCTCTGCTCGGCCCTTTCAGACCTGTTATTACTCAGTCCCTCGCCTTGTCTCTGGTGATGTATCAGGCAACAACAAATAAATAGAGTTTTCATTAAAGTCTTTGCCAGTCCACCAGCAGATTGAATTATTTGTCCCTCAAGGTGCGCATGAATGAGAGGGAAAAGACAGAACAGGGAAGAGAGCAGCGTGCTCCTGTCTTGACCAAGCTGGAGCCAGAGTTTGTCCTCTCTTTTCCTGGAAAGGGGATTTCGAGGAATGGGGGCCCTCTGGGAGCTGCCTGCAGTGGCGAGGGGCAGCCAGGAAGGTGTTTGGTGCTGGCACCATTCCTGTGCTGGCTGCATCCCCAGGGAGGGTCTGGCAGCTCCTGAGGGCTTGTTGCCCAGAGCCAAGGAGGTCTTTGCAAATAGAAATCTTAGTTTCTGTCACAAAGATGCAGGCTTGGGGCAGTACAATGAGTAGAAACAGAAAAAAGTCAAACGTCCAGGAGGAAAACCGGGTTTTGTCACTCAGCTGGGCAGGTGTCCCCAACCCCCAGGATGTGCTGCAGGGATTGGACTGGGAGCCACTTCCATGCAGCACACCCAAGTATGTGCCATCATCAGGAATTCTGTGGGACAGGCTGCCCAGGGCAGTGGTGGAGTCACCGTCCCTGTAAGTGTTCAAAAACCAGGCAGATGTGGGGCTTACTGACATGGGCTAGTGGGGGGCTTGGCAGTGCTGGGTCAGTGGTTGCACTTGATGATGTTGGGGTTCTTCTCCCAGCGTAACGATCCTGTGATTCTACATTTCCTCCTGTTGGTTGAGTCGTTTGTAGCACACAAGTGACAGGCAGCACTGGAGCCTGCAATCCATGCCAGGAGTTGGGCACCTCTGCAGTGGTGCTGGGATAGCTCCAAAGGGGCTCAGGAGGTGCCTGCTGCCTATCCCGGATCCCAGCTGCCCTCCCAGGGACCCCCCAGCCCTATCCCCGTGCCCACCTCCCATTTGGGACGCACCAGGTGCTCCAGGAGCAGTTACAGCCAGTGGCTTGGTGGGCACAGGGCATCACACAGGGTTTAGCAAACAGGTCACAGGCAAAGAAATCGGCGCTGACAGAGCGGTGGCACCGGTGCCTGGTGCCAGGGATGGCAGTGGGGGTCCCCACTCCCATCTCCTTCCTCCCCACCATCCCCATTTCCCCTGCCCCTTGGCTCCCAGGCCAGCCCCAAGCTGCTCACTCCAGCCCTGCTCCGTGCAGAGCAGCACCAAGGAGCTGGGACAGCATCTCGCCACCAGTACAGATTTTTTTAGGCCGAGTTCCCACAGCACACGATTTCAGAAATGCAAATGGGCCTGCCTGCAGATTTTCAGGCAGGTGCCAGGGAAGGAGAGAGACAGAGAGGGATGCTCTGATTTTATCAAAATCAGTTTTCCTGCCCAGGGGAGGATGGAAAGCAGCTACTCAGTCTCAGGAAGACGATTCTATTTAAACCACAGGATCATGTTGTAGCTACTTCTTATTTACCAGACTGGAAAGTTACATTAAGAAGTTATCACTTATCTTGCAGGGGAACAGATTAAGAGTGAAGGACCATTCCCTGGTTTGCATAGAGCTGCACTTCCCAGGTTACTAAAAAGACAATTGATGTAGCAGTTCAGGAAGAAATATGATTTTCATTACGATACGCAGGCATCAGGGATTGTATTCTAATGGTCCCCTGTCACCAGTGAAGAGCAAAATGGCCTGTGACCACTGTAATGGAAAAAAGCTTTCTGTGGTATTTTGCATAGCACAGAGGGAGCTTTGTGTTTGGGGTTGGGGGCTTTTTTTTGGTTTGTAACCTCCTGGTGGCAGCATTAAAGGGAACAGCATCTGCTTTTTTCTAAATAAAGAATTCAGGGCCCCACAGTGAGAAATTTCTCCCCACTCATGGCAGAATATTTATATTTGAAGTGGACTTTTAGGTTATCTTGGAGGTAAAACAGCAGGCTGCATTTTCAGCAGGGGGGTCTCCTAGACTCTCCTCACACCTCTTGGGGCAGCTGAAATAGGAAGATTTTATGGAGCTCCCTCATGGTACCACTCTTCTTTTGTGGTCCATTCAAGCTTTTTTGGAGCCAATGGACTTGAGGCTGTAGGAAAGCACCCAAAAATGCTGGTTGGGATTCAACCTGCAGAGTCTGTCTGGTTCACAGGGATTGCATCCAAGCTACGTGAGCACCACGACCACCCCCAGATCCTCCACTGCCCCTTTCCTCTTCTTTTCCCACAATGTTCAGTTACTTAATGGAAGGGAAAAGTGTGAGTGGACACTTCACCAGAAGCAGAGCTGTCTTTCATCACAAAGTGGGATCTTCCATCCCAATATTCTTGCCTCACTGGCTGGGAACCAGAACCAGCCAGGCAAGAGGCAGGCACACACAAATGGCTCACCCCACCCATGTGAACCAATAGCAAGATGGGAATATTGGCTATTTCACACAAATTATTCAGGAATAATTCCCAGAGGGAGAAAAAAAAAATCCAAAACCTCTTTTTGAATTATAGAAATTCTTAATAATTGATAAATTAAAGGATTTCACTCTGAGCTTCCGTGCAACGAGGAAGACGTGGAGGATGTAGCAGTAAGTGATGTGCTGTGATTTTTCTCTCCTGTTTAATTACTTGACTGCTGTGAAAAGCAAACCAAGTTTCAAAGGTAACTCAAATTCCCCCATCACTAAACAGCACAGAGCCCTTCCCATCCTGTGAACTTCCAGACAGCTGGGCTGAGCAGCTTTCCTTTAAACCCACCTAAGTTAAAGACAAACAATTTAGGTCCATTGATCTGTAGCTGCGGAGCCTCCTGTTTAAACTCGGGGAGATGGAAGGAGCATAAAGCGAGTGCATAGGATTTTCTTTGCATTGCTTAGATTAAAGGACATCAGGATGAGTGGTTTGTGTGATGATCAAAAGATTCAACACACTCTGCACCTGTCACAGGTACGAGCTCAATTCCTTACGGGTAAAAACAGAGTGGAGCTGGCAGAGCATGAGAGACTTACAGGAAGGGATGTGCAGGGAGTATATTTAAAGCAGGCTGCATGAATATAGGATTAAATGTTAGTGTTGGAGGATAAAATGTTAATTTTGCTTAATTAGGCTGTTTCTAGCATAGAGTTCCTGTTGATCAGAGCACTCCCTACCAGCTAAAGAGGGTGATAGGGAATTGTCTTCATAGGAATATGAGAAGGTTTCTAAATAGGGATTTGGGAAAAAATAAAACCAGTAAGTGGCTGAATTGATTAATGTTTGCAGCCAGGCCCCGTTGCCTGGCTGGGATGGAGAAAATGGGAAACTCCTCTAAATTTGCTGTTTTACTCCTCCTCCAGAGGGTCTGACTTGCCCGTGGGAATGTAGAGTCTCTCCACGTTCACCAGTCCTAAAACTGGACTGGAAATCTGGAGACTGCTGGGACATGAACAGGGCTGATTGGGCCCTCCCCAGGGGCATTTCCATGGTCAGAGACTGTTATTCCATGAGAGTTGAACTCAGTTGGAGAGACTGATTGTTCCTTTAGGCCCCTTTTTAACAGTTTTTACCAATTCAACTCGCTCATGGCCCAGCATCCACCTGCAGAGCCCAAGCAGCTCTTTGGTGCTCAGGTTTTCCCACTGTTGTATCTCCAAGAAGCCTCCAGCTGAGGAGTGATCCACGCAGGGAAGAGAGGATCCTGAGCAAAGGATGCTGCTGCTGGAAGGCAAAATCAACCTGGGTGATGCAGCACTGGATCCACCAGTCTGGCCACAGGGCTTTAGCTGCCATCTGCCAGGATTCGGCACAGCTGGAGCCTGAAATCTTCACAAGAATTCCTTCTGCAGGGAAGAAAACCACGAGAAGTCAACCTCTCTGAAAAGGACTCCTTTGTTAAGTGATCTCCTAGTGCTGGATTTCCATTTCTCCATGCTCACGGCAAGTGAAAAGTAAATAAATTAAGTGTAACCATTAGGCAATTAAACAATGCCCGGATCAAGATGGAAAGCGGCAGGATGCCAAGGAGCAGCCCGTTGGGTGATGCTGATCTGGTGATACATCACATTTTACACTAATCCCTTCTCATTACATGTGTCACATCAGCGTCACCGGGCTGCCACATCCCTGCTCCCCACGTGCATCAAAAGGCACCAGCAGAGAGGAGATAAAAAAGCTGGCAAGGTGCATGTGCAGTGCTTTGCTCTCAGGCTGTGGCCACCGGTTTCCTCTTCTACCCAAGGACACTAAAATCAGCTCCAAACAATTTTGTTTCTCTAGGAATTAACTCTCATTTAATCTAACTTTCTAAATCTCTTTAAATTAAACTTTCAAATCCTTTCTTGGGCTAAAAACCCAGCTTAGAAACAGGGAGATTCAAGGAGGAAGATGCAGAAAGGGGCTGCATGGGACAACAGGCAGCAGACAGAGATGTCAGGCTGACCTGGCATCCCATGGATGAGGCAGTGCAGATGTGTTGCTTTCACCTACACAGACCATCCCATGTCATTACCATGCTGTGCTGAATCCCGCCTGCTTGGGGGAGCCAGGGGATGTGCAGGCAGTGCCCACACTTGGATTTTCAAATTATCCACGTTGTCAAGTTATCCAGAAGAGTAAATGGCTCAGTGACAGCTTCTGAAAAACCCAGCCTTGGAGGAGACTGTGGATGTTAAGAAGTCCAACTCTTTGACCAGAGATCTGAAGTACCCCAGGAAACCAAAGAGTATGCCCTGAATGTCACTTGTCCCTCCAAGTATCTGCTAAGCTGGGTCTAAATTCCCTCCGGCAGCCAGTCAGCTTTCGTACCCCTGCTTTGATCATTGCTGCTTCCCCTGAGCCAGCCCCATCCAACCTGGCCTTGGACCCTTCCAGGGATCCAGGGGCAGCCCCAGCTTCTCTGGGCACTGTGCCAGGGCCTCCCCACCCTCACAGGGAACAATTCCTTCTGCATATCTAATTAAATTTCCCCTCTTTCAGTTCGAATTGTTCTGATTTCAGCAAGTGTTTCACTGAAGAAACAAATTCCAAGCAGGGATTCTTCCTCTGGTTGGTCGCTGACGCACGACTCTAACTCAGAGCGTTTGACAATCTGACCAAGTGTCCTTCCTTCCCAACACTCCGTGTCCAAGGCGAGGTTGGACAGGGCTTGGAACAACCTGGAATACCAGAAGGTGTCCCTGCCCATGGCAGGGGCTGGAATGAGATGATCTTTAAGGTCCCTTCTCCCCCAAGCCATTCTGTGATTCTGTGACACCGAAACAGCCACTGCTCTGCCCAAGTGTGACACTGAGCTGGCAGGTGGGCACGTACCACAGGTACCCCTCACTCATCCCTGGGAAATAAAGCCATCCCAGTGCTGAGCTTGGAAAGAGTTATTCTTCATAGAGGAAAAAGAATATTTAAGACTGCAAAACTTCTTTTGACAGGGTTGTCTTTTAATTACCCTGCGGAATGATAAAATCCCAGCACTGAAAATGTGTCTTTACAAATCTCTAGCTGGAGTAATTAGTCCCGTGCCTGGCTCTCCTGAGAGATTATTTCTGCCTTCTTTTCAGATTACTTACCCAAATAGAAGTGGAATCATTGCTATGTTTGACAGTGAGATATAAAATATCAGATAAAGCTGTTAAAATACTGTTTCACACGCTGCGTTTCTGCAGAGTAAGGAAGCATCTGCTCTCTCGGTATCAGCAGCAGAGCTGAGCAGAAAATTCACAGCTGAGGGCTGAGAAGATGAATCCCACTTCTTTTTTTTCTTTTTTTCCTTTTGTTCCTGGTCATTCCTAGAAAGATCCAAGTAATCAAGAATTGAGTTGTTATTCAAATACTGAATAATGTTTGCACCTGTGTCCATTTTAAGGCTTGAATGTGTTGGTGGCGTTTTGAGTCTGGTGAGCCCCTGTTCTGTCTGAGGAACTCAGCTGGAATATTTGTGTGGCAAAGGCAAAGGGGTAGCACTGAACCCTGCAAAATCCAAGTCTTGTGACACCAGGCAGCAATTTCAGGTGGAAACCTCTGTGAAGTCCCAATGCAGAGATATTTACAGGGGATGCAAACACAGGTAATGTTCCTCCTGTTATATCCTTAATGGATACACTCAGAAGGAAGTTTCTCAGTAGATGTGGCACAGATCCTCAGTGAAATGTGCCTCAAAGAGGTTACAGTTGCTATTTATTACTTCCTAGGGAAAGAAAAAAGTCTTTCTTTGGGAATTAAAGTGCTTCCTACGTTATGTCAGGCTGCTAAGCTCACAGTGCTCAAAAACGCGTTAGAGACAATCCTCATCAGTGCCTGAGCTGTTGTGCAGATCACACTCTGGTTATTTCCTTCTTTTCTTACCCACAGGACGGATTTCTGCCCACAGAAGGGTGTTTCCAGGCCTGGTGCAGGTGATGTTCTGGCTGCAGGGGCAGGGTGTACGCTGTCCAGGCAGCAGCTCCCTCAGGGAAGGAGCATCCCAGCCTTGCCTCTTCAATAGTCTGTTTCCTGCCATCTCAAATAAATGTTTTTGTGTCATTCTTGCTCCTCCCAAGGCAGCTTTTGTGTCTCACTGACTTCTGATGTAACTCAGCATCGCAGTGGAGACATTCCCTGGGTCAGCAGAGAGGCAAGGAGAGCTCAGGAGCTCAGTAGGATGAGGAACCACCAAGTGTCCTGCATCCAGGGAAATTAAAACCATCCTAATGCCTTCCAAGAACAAACTTTACAGGTCAAAAGTCTGTTCTGAAGGTCTCCAGCCCAGTCCATACACTCCAGTAGGTCCAGCTGCAGCACGTTCTTCAAGACCTTCCTCACTGGAGTTCCAAATTTCTCCGGAAACAGAGACCCCCCTCAGTTTCTCTGAGCCTCAGTTTCAATGTTTCACCGCCATGGGGTGATATAATTACTTTTATAACTAAGCAGGACTTCCCTGGTGCCTCTCATCCTCCCACGGTGTGCCTTTGGGAAGAGCCTGACCCATCTTCCTTGCACCTTCTCACCTGTCAGCAATGAAACCTCCCCTCGCTCTCTCTCTGGGCTGAACAGACCCAGCTCTGCCCCTCAGCCTCCGTCCATCTGTCCTGTGCTGGACACCTTGGCATCCCTCGCCGGACCCACTCCTGTCCAAGGACAGCACCTTCCTCCTCCTAGAGAACCCCAAACCAGGCACAATATGAAATGCAGCTGTTTTCCCACACTGGGAGTCAGACTAGGGCTGTCTGGGTGAAAACCAGGAACGCTGACCGGGTGGGAGCACAGACACCTCCAACACCTGCCTGGCTGCAGACCTGCTCCTGGGATCAGAGACCGACAACAGCCCCAGCATTCCCCCACTCCTTCCCGGTGCTTCCCACAGCCTGGAGAGGGGAAACACAGCCATGTGAAAAAGGCAGTGGCTCGAGCTCCTCGCTCCAGCTGGGCTCTGCTGGGATGCTCCTGCAGCTCCCCTCAGAGACCACGCAAGCCAGTCCCACGGGTTTGCTGCACTAAGGATCGTGCTCCCAAGGATCTGCCCACCCCTCTGCCCTGGCACTCGTGTCCCCAGCTCTGCTGCAGAGCCCCGGGCAAGGTCACCCAGGGGGCCACGCTGCATCATTGGCAGTAATTGGTGGCAGGCGCTAATTCCAGCCGGCACAAAGGCAGGAGCACGAGCTGCTTCCCTTTCTTGCATTTGATTACACTTTTTTGGTTTTGCATGATTCCCTGCAGTAAGTAGCTCATAATTAACAGCAGATGAATAACGTTCCTGCCACTCTGCGTATTAAGTTTTCTCACAACAAATGAAAACATAATTGCCATTACACAGCGCCCTTATCGGAGCGAACACGCCGCCGTGGGGACAAGGGAGATTTACTGATAGGCACAACTTCCACAGCTACTTAGGGATGGGAACAAAACGCTGGTGGCTGACGGGCTGGAGCTGCTGGGCACACTGATCCGGCTTCCTGCAGCATCTCCTGGCAGTCCTCTCCACGGGCTCACTGCCAGGACCTCAGCAACAGCTCGTGGGCTCTGCAGCAGAGGAATCTGAGAATCACAGCATGGTTTGGGTTGGAGGGACCTTAAAGACCATCCAGTTCCACCCCCTGCCATGGGCAGGGACACCTTCCACTATCCCCAGGTTGCTCCAAGCCCCGTCCAACCTGGCCTTGGGCACTGCCAGGGATCCAGGGGCAGCCACAGCTTCTCTGGGCACCCTGTGCCAGGACCTCCCCACCCTTCACCTTCTGCTGCTGCTTCTCCTACGAAGCCTTCTTGGAAAGGCTGGTCTGGTATTTATCCTTCCTTTTTTCCCTTTTCTTTTTAGTTTTTTATCCTCCTTCAGTAGGTTCGGGTAAAATAGAGACTCTTCAACCATATCAGTGCTGCTCTGCCCAAATCTTGACTCTTTCCATTTGTACAGTGATAGTTTGCCCCCAGAGGGAACAACGTGGAGGATCTCTCCTTGCTGTTCTTTTTTGCTCGTGGAAAGGTCCCAGCTTCAGAGTCACTGTCATGATGCTGATGTAATATCACAGACAAAATCTTTAGGGAGGATATAATTGCCAGCTGCTTCATGAGTTGCCTCCCAACATCTTACCTGAACTCTTTGAATGTGCATTTTCATCACAGGATAGGAGAAATCATGACTTTCTGAGGACAGGCCATGTCCTGGCTGTAATTCCCAAGCAAACGGGAGCACAGAGTACAGGAAAGGCAGAAAATGCTGAGCTGCACCGATGGCTTTCAGGAAAGAGCTTCCTCACCCATGTGCTGGGTGTAATTAGCACTCATTAGAGCTACTTATTACACAGACACTCCCAGAGGCCCTGCCAGGATTTCTGCTGGGCGCTGAGCAAATCCATAGAGAGAAACTCCCTGCTCCCAAGCCTCAATATCTGGAGGCAAATCTCTCAAGGGCAAGGAATTAAATTAGTTCTGAGATGCAGATTGATCACCTCACCCAAGGGATGCAAAGTGGAGTTTCTTGCATATGTGGAGGGCAGGACTTGGTGTCACAGGGGCTCCTCTGCCCCAGTTCTCTTCCACAGAGAATCACAGAATCGCTGAGGCTGCAAAAGGCCTCCAAGATCACTGAGCCCAAGCTGTGACTGATCCCCACCTCATCACCCACACCAGAGCACCGAGTGTTTCTCAAATACCCAACAGATTGATCACTTGGCCGGGTATTTTCCTACATCCAGGCTAAAAGATATTCCTTTTCCCAAGGAATGCACATCTAACACACATCCAAAACTGGGCTCTGCTATCTCCCCCCCGGAGCAGTGATGCTGGAAGTCCCACCCTAACGGGGCACCCATGTCCCACCACCCTGCAGGTGAGCCCCCATCACCACGCTCTGCATCCAGGGCTCCCTGATCCTGGACACCTGGACATCCAGACAAATAACTATTTAACCTTTTGGAGGCTTTGTTGGAACCCTGTTGCCATCTCCCAAACAACCCCAGCTGCAGGCTCATCTACTCACAGGTTTTAGAAAAGCTGGATTAGAAACAAACAGAAAGTTACAGAAATCAACCTGTTTCTCAGAACATTACTCCAGGGTGGCCGTACCTACTCAGGGATTCCCTGTGTAACTACACCAGTCATGGAGTTACAACCACTCTGTGTTTGGACAGCTCCTGCCAGACACTCCCAAAGCCCATTTCACTTTTATTTGTCAACCACAAGCGACGAGCCGGAATCCAAATACAACACGAGTGAAAACCACTCCTCCCAAAGGGATTTACAGCCTTTAAAAGATTTAAGGCACGCCTTCCAAAACATTCCCAGGGCTTGGAGCTGGGCTGTTTGCTCTTCACACAAACTTTTGGGATTCACACGCTGTTTTCAGAGTGGCCAAGGCCAGGGAGCAGCAAAGGGAGAGGTGGATCTTTGGTGGCAGTCTGTCAAATGATGGAGGGGCACGCCCTGTCCCCGAAAATTTGCATGTGGATGTCACCCAAAGGCTGTCACCACCATCAGCGATGTAACAGTCTCAGGTTATGTCACAATAAAGTGCTTTTTCTAATTTAAAAAATAGCCCCCTGTGTTTTTTGAACGCTACCAGAGTACCTAAAAAGCCAGAAGTGAACAAGAAGACATCCAAGATCTTTTGAAAATGAAGAATTCTCTTGATAAATGCATCTCTTAATGAAATACAAGCAATTAAGCTAAAAGCCCTATCGAATACTTCTTGTCACTCCACACATCGACATTTAATTGAATTTTTTTTCCCATCCGCTGGTCCTTTTTCCCTGATAAACAAATTCATTCACAACGGATCGGGTTTCACTAGCCCAGAAACCAGATGATAGTCAATCAACTAATTGACACAACAAAGACTTTTATATGAAAAAAAAAATTGTCTCATTAAAGCTGAAATGAAATTTAATGATACACAGACATCCTATAGTAATGAACAGTCTTCTTGTATTAATTACTTGGGGTTTAACCCTTTCCCTGCTGGCCACTGAAATCACGAGAAGGATGAAGGAGGCAGAGGCAGTGCTGAAGCTGCTGTGTTCATCCAAGAGTTTGCAGAGTTCCTGATGGAGCAGAGGGTGCCTGAATGACCCAAAGTCTCCTTGGCTGCTCTGGGTTAATTCCCTGAGTGCCATTGTCACCTCTTCTTCTTCCCTGCCTGCTAAAGTGCTCAAAGGAGCTGCCCCCCTGCCTGCCCCGTGGTGCTCAAACCTGCAAGAGTCCCAGAGAAACGACAGAGAGTGTCNGGGATGGATGGATGGAAGGAGGGTGGACGGATGGACGGATGGATGGATGGATGGATGGATGGAGGGATGGATGGAGGGATGGGTGGAGGGATGGATGGATGGAAGGAGGGTGGACGGATGGATGGATGGATGGATGGGCAGGCAGACTCTTTCTTCTCTCACTGCAAGGCATCAGAAGCCCTTGGCAACTTCTTTCTGGCCCAGCAGCACAAAAAATACACTCACAGAGAGACCCCAATCGCAGCCCCACCTTCAGTGAGAGCTTTGCTGAGCCTTTTGGCTGGACAACAGAGCCCATCTCCTCACTCGAAATTTACCAAACCATTGCAAACACTCGGGATCTTATCTCATGCTTAAAAGCTTTCCTGAATAAAGTTGAGCTTGAGTATGTGATTAAAGTTCAGCAGGTGACTGAATGTTTTATTGAATCAGGGCTTTGGTCCACCACAAACCTGAGTCAGCTCAGGAGGGAAACTGAAAACCTCTGCGTGTAAAGTGAAAAATGCAGAAGCTGAACACATAAAGGGAAGCACAGCAGATACCTCATCCCTAAATAACCTCAAATCTTAAATACATTTGTAAAAACATGGAATCATAGATTGTCCTGTGCTGGAATGGATTGTCCAGCCCAGCTCCTGGCCCTGCACAGACACCCCAATAACCCCACCCTGGGCATCCCTGGCAGCGCTGTCCAAACGCTCCTGGAGCTCTGGCAGCCTCGGGGCTGTGCCCATTCCCCGGGGAGCCTGGGCAGTGCCCAGCACCCTCTGGGGGAGGAACCTTTTCCTGATATCCAGCCTGAACCCCCCTGGCACAGCTCCAGCCATTCCCTGGGTGCTGTCCCTGTCACAAGGAGCAGTAATCGGAGCTGCCCCTCGGGAGGAGCTGCAGCCCATGGTGAGGTCTGACCTCAGTCTCCTCTTCTCCAGCTGAACAAAGCAAGTGGAGAGGTCAGGGAGAGACCCTTGGAGCTGCTGCAGTGACTGAGTTGGGGCAGTGGCCCATGTCCCTCAGCCGGAGGAGAGCTTCACCCACACATCCTCAGTGGCTGGATCCCGGCTGCTCCCACACTATGTGGAGCCAGTCCTGAACAAAGCAGGGTAGAAAAACATCCCAAAAATAATGAGCAGCCATTTGTGGAAAAGCCAAATAGAAGGAAGAGAGAGGAGCTCAGCAGAGGGAATAGGAGTTGAGTTTTAAAACTGTCTAATTGTTCATGCAAGCTGAACCCACGAGAGGTGTCAAGTGCCTTTTCCCTTCCAGCTCCTCCTGCACGCGGCGTTCCGGCCCTTGCCGCTGCTCTTGGCTCTCTCATCAAGAAGTAGCTATTATTTTCACAATCATTTTCTAGTGCTCTTTATACCATTAACCGAGCAAGCTGTTGTGAATGGTCATTTTGCTTCCAGGCAAGTTTGGACACAAACAGCATCGAGCTCTTTCACCAGCTGAAAACACCCCGGGCTTCTGGCCCTGCCCGAGGGTTTGGAGCCTGTCAAGTGCCCAGGGCAATCCTGAGCCACACTGCTCCCTGGGCCGTGCCACTGCTCTGAGAACTCATTTATGCTAAACAAAAGCTAATGGGGCACAGAGGGAAGAGGAAATTAGCAGGGAATTAGCGGCTCTGACAGACTCCTTCAGGTAATTATGGTTTTTCTATCTAAAAATTACAACTGCTCTGGAAATGCCACTTTATTACGCTGGTGTGTTTGGGATAAGCGTGGATGGAGAAGAGGTGATTCTGCAGGGGAAAGCTTTGTCTTCCAACAGGTTTGTCAAAGGTGAAATTGCTGCAGAATTGGTTGTGACCAGGAAGAAATCAGCTTCTGGTCATTGCTGAACCCAAGGGATTTAAAGATACAAGAGCACACAGCTGGAACTGCTGGATGAAATCCTTCCTCATCATCCCAAAGCAGAGGTTCCCCATCTTCACCCACCAAGGAGCTCAAAGCCAGGTAGCCTGGATAGGAGGTAGCTGGGAAAAGCCCGAGGCTGCTGGAGAGGACAGAGACAACGCACGAGAACATCCCCAGAAAGTCTTTTCCCACAGAGCACTCAGCAATGGAAACAGCTTGTCCTGATCCCTGAGTGCTCCCAGCCCTCTCCCCAACACCTCAGCTCACGAAAACGCCCTCCCCAACAGAGGTTTCTGAGCCCAACCCTCACCCCCTAAAGGGACAGAGACTGTGGTGGCCCTGGGACATGTCAGGAGAGGGCTGTGACAGGGCCCCATGGCACCAAGCAGGCAGACATGGCACTGTCTGAGCACAACAGGACCAGAAATGTGCCAAGAGTGTCTGCAGCACTCGGAGAAACCCCTTCCCAGACCCTCAGGAGTTGCCCCTGGCTCCTGTGGAAGAATCAACACTGGTGAGAGAGGCTGCAGGGCTTGTCTGCAGTGCAGCTGAATTTTCCCTGATATATTCAGACATATTTCTTGACATTCCCAGAGATGGCAGCCTGACAAATGCAAGTACTCCAAGGGTTAAGCGCTTTTAAATGTCTTGGGAGTTATTTGTAAAGCTATTACTTCTGAGTTTGTTAATAAATCAGGATTTAATACACCTGAGTTACATTATCTCCCTGTTCTCATGTATAAATCCTGTCACTAAACCTTCAGGCCCAAGTGCTGTGTGCTTTTAGTCTTAGCTTTAGCTACCTGGTATCTAAAAGTTGGATTGTTTCACAAGTCAAGAGATGGATTTTTAAATCCTTCACATCTCACAGCAAGTATACAAATCTGTGTCTGGAGTTACAAATCCGATCAGAAGGTTTGTAAATCCTACAAAAGATTTATTTGAAAAAGTTTTCATTTACAAATTCTTGCTTTTGCCTCTGGGATGTGTAAGTGACTTATTTGCCAAGGAGGATTCGGCAGACCTGGGTTAGATTGAGAAATCCTTCCCTTTGCTCATCACACACAACGCTGGGTGAATCCTCATCCAGCCAGTCCGTGTGTGTCTCCCAAATGAAGTTTGGGGTTTGCAGGGAGTGCCAGAAAAGTCAGTGGAGAGGGATGGGTGCTCTGGAGGGGTGTCAGCCTCCTGGGTCAGGCACAGCCTTGGGATTCCTGGGCTCTGGAGACGCCTCCTCTCCCCACTGCTCCCAGAGGGACACACAGCTCACAGGAAAGGCTTCACAGTGAGAGAGCTTGGGCGTGATGCACCCGCCCTAAATGTGGACCTGAGGACCACCAGCATCCTCAGGAGTTTGGTTGGAGGAGGTCAGTGAGGGGCAGGAATGCTGGAGCCAGGTGCCATCCCCACTTATCCCAGGCTTTTTGCTGGTTTTCCTCCCAGAGATGGATCTTGTGGGATCTGAGCAGCCACAGGAACACCTGGCACTGCTGAACAGGGGGTGACAGCCACCAGCCATGGCTCTGAGTGCTTCAGGGCAGGCAGTCACAGCACAGGGTGCAGGCACAGCCACCACTGCCTGAGCAGGATCCCATCCCACACCCTGCCCACACCCAGCTGAGCCCAGCAAAGCCGGAGCAAGGCTGGCCACACTCACCCCACCACACACTCAGGTCTCCCCTCAGCAGCTCAGGCTTCCAGCGTGTTTGTTTCTTGCCAGGAAGAGGCCGTCGTGCTGGGAAAACGAGGATGGATATGGATGTGGAGGGAAGGCAGCTGAGCTGCAGCACCCACCTGGTGATGCCTCGAGCATTAGCCCACCTTGGCTGCAGAGCAAAACCTCCAGCACCTCTCCCTCTGCCTCTGAGCCAGTTCCCACGGCTCTGTCACCGCTGTAGGTGCTTCCATAACCAGTATGGAATAGAGTAGTTAAAGGAATTGGGAAGATCAATTTGGGTCATGTCAAATATTTGACTTTTTAAAATCATTTATTTTTTACTTTGCTGCTTCGCTTTCTGGCTTCAGGCCCTTCCATTCACCTTAGAAAATTTTACTGAGACATGGACTTCTGAGGACATGGAGGTAAATACAAAATGAGATGAAAAAATCAGGAAGGTTTTATCAAAAGTACATCACATAAAACTAATTTAATATCATTTTAATAAGAAAATAGAGAGGAGCAGAGGAGCTAATCTGTCTGGGTTTAAACAAAATATTGCATACAGAGCCTGGTGGGAAATCAGTCTTTCAATAGAGATTCTTCCCAGAATCTCTGTGGAAGGAGTTACAGGAGTTACAAAGGGGATGTGGGTTCAGCTGAAGGGAAGGCTGTGCAGAATGAAGTTAACAGCCAGGAGAGCAGAGCCAAAAGGAGCTGCTCAGGGACCAGCCTGGGGGTCTTCCCACAAAAATCAGGGGTGTGCTTATGAAATGGGGGAGATTATGAAGTTAGAAGTCATTGCCAGTGCTGAAGGAGCCTGGGGTTGCCAGACTAGAAATGTTGAAATGGATCCCAAAACAAAACAGGGTCTGGCCACAACAACTTCTGCCTTGCTTGTCCTGGGCTGAAACCAGGAATAGATTTGGGCTCAGGAAGAGAATGACCAGAGGGGTTTTCTCTGTAGGATGGGAAGTGGTGTGGCTGTGATGGGAGGAGACACCAGCAGTGCCAAGGGCAGCCAGTGCTTCTCTGTCCCTCTGTCCCACAGGGCTTTGGGCTGATCTGGGAGGTGGCTGAGGCTGCACAGACCAGGCTGGGCCTGTGGGGCTGGAGCTCAATCTGGCTGGAGGGCAGAGACTCTGAGAATCATGGAATGGCAGGGACACCTTCCACTGTCCCAGGCTGCTCCAAGCCCTGTCCAACCTGGCTTTGGACATTTCCAGGGATCCAGGGGCAGCCACAGCTTCTCTGGGCACCCTGTGCCAGGGCCTCCCCACCCTCACAGGGAGGAATTTCTTCCTAATCTCTGATCTAAATGTACTCTCTGCCAGTGTAAAGCCATTCCCCCTTGTCCTGTCACTCCAGGCTCTTGTAAATACTTTCTCCACCTTTCTGGTGGGCTCCTTCAGGTACCAGAGGTGGTTGGGAGCAGATGGTTACACCACCCTCCTCTGACCTCCAGGGCCCAGACACACGGCTCTGAGCCACAGGAGACTGGATCCAGCCATCCCAGGGATCCTGGAGGAGCAGATTCCCCGGAGTGCTGGCTCCCTGTGCCCTGGGCTGCGGGTGTGTTTGAACACAGCGGCAAATAAACACCATCCCCTCCTTCGGTCCACAGCAATAAGGGTGGGCTAATATGACATGGCACTTCTTAATTATTAGATCACCAATTTCAAATAAAAGACATATTAAACCTTCCAGGAAGAGATGCAGCTTTAAACTTTGGCTTTAAATGAAAATAAAAAATCCCCAAAGCTGGTTCAGTGCAGCTTCTCTGCACGCCTGAAAATCAGAAATGGCTTTGCCGTCTCATACTGCTTCTGTTTGTCCATTCTTCCTGTCTCTGTTTTCATGTTTTCATTTTTCTATGGCTATGTGGAACACATTTCTCAGTTAAGTACTTGCTTTTGAGAGTTGTTGCCATAACAACCGTTTCATTCCACGATATGCACACTATCTCTGAAATACAGAATTTCTCCTTAAAGGAGCATGTGCCACACACATCAAAGAGGAATATGGACTCATTATTTTTACATTATTTTGTGGGCAAATAGATGTTTTCCAACACAGTTTTTTTTCTTCTTTTCTAACTGGATTTTCTTGTTCAGTGAAACTATGGGGTTTTTAAGCATTCCTATCTCATCGTATAATTTTTTTGCCTGAAACCCAGAATATTAGGAGACAAGAATCTTTATTGTAGTTTCTTTTCTCCAAAGGTCTGAGAGAACTATGCTGCAGTTAATGCATTTAAAACCCGTCTCATTAGACAGAAAAATTATGTAAATAAAATCCATTAAAAATGCATAGTTCTTGAAGTAAAACCTCAATTTTCCTGCATGAGTTGATGGTGGAAGGAGGGAAAGGGCCAAGAATAGGTTGCTTCATTTTTTAGTATCTTGCTTTTGGTGGTCTCTGCAAGGAGCATTGCATGTGCAAGTTTTTCCCCAAAAATGCCCCACAAAGCTATTCTATTTCTGAAGTGTCAGAAAAACAGAGTTTGGAATGAGATGATCTTTAAGGTCCCTTCCAACCCAGGCCATTCTGTGCTTCCATGTGCTGCTCAAACATGAGTCCTGTGGTTTGCTCACCACAGGGGCGTGAAGCCATGGAGCACTGAAGTGAATTTGGATTTATACATTAATTTCTAGGATCCTCAGGAAAGCCAAGCCTTGGATTGCAAACTCAGGGAGATCACAACCATAAGAGCCCAAGGCCAGCATGGATGGAGCGCTGAGCATCCTGGTCTGGTGGAAGGAGTCCCTGCCCATGGCAGGGGGCTGGAATGAGATGGGCTTTAAGGTCCCTTCCAAACCATTCTGGGATTCTGGGATGGAGGAGGCTGCTCCTCACAACCCCATAGCCCTGTAAGCTCCATTCCTTCACCCACCAGGGGTGACAGACACCGCGTTCCTCCTGCATCAGCGTCAGAGCCATCCCAGCCCTCCTGTCCCTGCACAGGAGCTGTCACATCCCTCCCATCCCTGCTGCCTGTCCCTGCACAGGAGCTGTCACATCCCTCCCATCCCTGCTGCCTGTCCCTGCACAGGAGCTGTCACATCCCTCCCATCCCTGCTGCCTGTCCCTGCACAGGAGCTGTCACATCCCTCCCATCCCTGCTGCCTGTCCCTGCACAGGAGCTGTCACATCCCTCCCATCCCTGCTGCCTGNCACATCCCTCCTGTCCCTGCACAGGACCCATCACATCCCTCCTGTCCCTGCACAGGAGCTGTTCCAGCCCTCCCGTCCCTGCACAGGAGCCGTCAGAGCCCATTTCCGTCTCTCCTCGGTGACCCCCCGTCCCACGGAATCACCGTCACAGGCGGCGGTGGCACCCCTGCCCCGGCGCACACCCACGGCACGGTGACACCGCAGGGCCACGTCCGAGTCAGCCGCTGTCACAGCCCCTCGCCGTGACAGGGCCATCAGCCCGCATTACGATCAGCAGGGGGAAAGCTTGAGGACCCAACAGCATGGAGCCGGCAACATTCCCCAAGATCCCAAAGCCCTTTAGCACCAAAATCTCTCCCCAGCCACGAGCACAGCCTGTTCCCAGCCTTGAAGCAGCCAGGAGATGCAGGCTGGGAGCAGGAATCTGGATCTGCCGTTCACACTAATGCATATTTAACTCACATTTACAGGCTCAGAAGCCCAGGAGTGGAAGGATGTGGTAGCTAAAAACGCTGCCAGGACAGGAGCTCCTCAGCAGCTTGGAAAAGTGCATGGAAAAGTGCCTTGCTCTGCAAGTGGTGGGTGCTGGGGAGGGGAGGGCAGCCAGAATACCTCTTTATTTCTGACATTGTCTGGTCCTGCTTCCAGCTCTGAGAGGAAAAGATCCATGAATTGGTGCCACACGCCCTGGGGAAGAAGTTGGACCAATCACTCACTCGTGGCTTCTCCTTCCAAAACCAGCTCTGGACAGCAATGCTGGATTTTGCACAAATCACGTAGTGAGAAAGAGACCGTGGGGGAAGTCAGAACTCCAGGTCAGTTCTGAAGGCTGGGGGAGAGCAAAATTTAAGCTCCAGGACCACGAAAATGTAGAGTAGCTGCAGCAGCAGCGCTTCCTATGCAAAATATTTCCCGTGGGGTGTGCATCAGGACAGGGGTCTGCACCCCACACAAGACTCGGGACAGATCTACTTTGTCAATTCTGTCGTGAAAAATCCCAAGAGGTTTGTGTGGTCCCAGAATGGGAGAGAGGAAGGGGACCTGTCCTTTAGGAGTCAGGGAGCCCACCTGGTGACCAAGGATGTGCAGAAGGTCCCATAGACAGAAATGTCCGAGTCCATCAGGTAACCAGCAGCAGAAGTGTTGAGGGAGTGGGGACGGAGGCAGAGAAAATTCAGTCATTTATCAGACAATGTGCTCTTTTTAAGGGTCACATCACAGCTCTCTCTGACCTGCAACTTCTGCCAGAATCTTCTGCATTTCTGGCTTTCATCACCCAGAGCATCTCTCTGACTCTCTGGGGACTGGAGACCTCTGTGAGAGCCACTGGAGATCTCCTCTGCAACGGATATAGGACAAGAGTGAGGGATGTACTCTGTGAAATCAAACTTCCTTCACACTGGTGAGGTGCAGGGGTCTCCCAGCCCGGGCTCTGACAGCACAGCAGGAACTGGCTGCTGGTCCTGAGCGAGCCCCGGCGCTGCAGGCAGATCCCTCCCTGTGACATCTTGCCCCTGACAGATCCCAGGACCACCCGCCTCCATGACCAGTGGTCACTGTCCCTTGGTGTCCTTGAGCACCCTGGCAGCCACCAGCCCTTTGGAGGCACAGCCACCTCCTCCAGCAGCTCTCCAGAGCTGCTTTGAACCCTCTGCCAGCAGGGACATCCCATTGATTTCTTAATGAAGGGTGCTCACAAACACATGCTGGTGAGCTCCATGAAGCAGCCTTTAGCTTGTGCTGATTACTCATGTTTTACATCAGCCTGATGTTTTCTAGATGCGTTTCAATCAATCCAACGGCCTTTTTAGCACACATTACCACTTGCCTTCGGCTAACCAACCATCACATTTCTTCTCAAGTGCCCATTTGCATCAAACTAACCCCAAAGATGCATCAGCTCTCCTTTGACTGCCACCTGAGCTGACGCAAATGTTCCCATTTAGGTTTCAAAATGCCTTGCACGCTCAAGCTTCCTTGCTGAGTGCTTCAGACAAGATGTTGGCTGTGTTGTGTCATTCATGTCAGAGTGATTCTCCACACAACTCTCCTCTAAACTACAGGGTGAATATTCAACTCACCCTTTTTTTTCCCCAGTCTTGAAGTTTGCCTACTACGCTTTCAGGTCAAGGCAGCTCAAAGAGGTAAATGCCAGCAGTCAGCTGAGAGCAGGGGAAATATTTTGGCTGAGCACATGTGGAGTTGTGCACTGATATGGTTTCATCCCTTCTGGTACCCACGGTGGCCGTTTCCAGGTCAGCTCAGATTTGGCCTGCAGAGCTGCCCTCATCTCCTTCGCTCAGCTCCAGATAACCTCTGCTCCTGGACAGCATCCAAGGTTTTCATTGGGAAGCAACAGTTACGGTATCTCAGTGACCTTTAAAAAACAGTAGCAATAGAGAGACTTTTTTCTTTTCTTTTTTTTTTTCATGTTGGATCACTTCTGTGAATACCCAGCAATCCTCAAGGTTTGCCATTACAGTAATATGTGGCAAATGGCTCTGCTCCTAAAGCAGCATCATTGTCCTTTTGATCACCATTCCAGTTAGTCCAGCCAAACCCAACCATCCTTGCCACCAACTCTGCTTTTAATGCTCCAGCTGCACTTTTATTGTTTGGGTCATCCTGGCCAAACCTGCAATTCCACATTTCCCTGGAAGGGCACAGAGCATTTTGGCTGTTTTAAAGGCCCTTTCTTTGTTGGTAGTAAAACGCACACTGTTAAATAACACAGCTGTTGTCTTCATTTGTTTGGGAGTGAACACAAAAGCTCGTGCAGGGAGGGGAGGGGGAAGGGACCTTCTTGTGCTGACGTTGCTTCCACACACGCACCACGGACAAGCTTCCCAAGTCCCGTGTTTCCTCATTTAGATGCTGACTTGGGTGAATTCCTCTGGGCGTTCCCCAGCCACCACTTGGAGCTTGTCGGCATTTATTTAGACACCGACCATGACAGAGTGATGACAGGCCAAGGACAGTGGCATTCCTGCCTCGCCCTCCCACCTCCCACACTTCCTTCCCCACCAGCCGCACAGGCCATCCAAGCCCACGGTGATTTTGCCACCAGGTGGGACACCTGGACCCTCCACACCCAGGTGCCTTTGAGCCTTGCTGAGCAGAACGATGTAAAACACAGGGAATGAGAGGGAAGGGCGCTTTGCCAGCAGGATCTCTGACAGCCCCTGGGAGATGTGGTGCTTTCAGGCAGCAGCTGTGCCACCAGACCTTAAGAAGAGGAGCAGGTTCAAAATGTGCAGCCTTAGGAACCAGTTAGACAGGCACCAGCAAGTACCAGAGCACCATGGGCACCAACCAGTGAGCGCTTTCATCCCTGGTTTGTGGGAAGGCTGTGTTGGACAGCAGTCACTGCAGTTATCTCCCCTTCACAGTGTTCTCTGGAGTAGCAGGGGTTGTGTGATCCAGATCCAGCCACGCTCCAGTGCTGCCCTGCCTATTGCCTGTTTTCCTGGAATGCTTTGTTCTTCCTCATGTTCAACATTCGCCCTGGACTTGAAAACATGTTTCACACCAAGCAGCCCGGAAAACTCCTGCTGCCAGCCATCAGCTTTTCCAGGTATCAGCATTGCCATCGCTTAAATTCCCTGTAAAAACCCAGAGCTGCTCTATCTTTGAGCTCTATACAAACACACAGCACTGCAGCTCCTGAGGAGCCCTGGAGCTCCAGAAACCCGGGGACAGACCGGATATCTAAACACAGATATGTTTTACCACAGAAATGACATGGGGTAGCTGAGAATTCCTCATGGATGCAGCGGGACCGACCTGTGGGAGACCCACACCCTCATGACAAGCTGAGGCACCTTCAATTTCTGTCTTAAGGCACTTTATTCACAAACTCCTGTTTTCTTTTTGGCTTCCAGTGAGAATGTTTGAATGGGTGGTCCAGGATCTGCTGCACACCTGCACCCCACGTGTGGTGGGTGCTGTGTGTGAGGACCACGGGGTAGGAGTGAGGTCAAAAACTGGCCTAAGCTACGAGAGGTTTGCAAAAATATCATAGAAAACTCTGGCAATAGAAATATTCCTGCAAGTAACCTGGATTGACAGGATGAGGGTGTATTAGGGGATTATTGACTGGCCCATGGGGGGCTCTGCTCCTCGCCATGAGCCCAAGGGGATCTTTCCTCCTGGTGTGGCTGTTTCCAAAGTCCAGTATAACAGTGATGATGAGAAACTTCATGTCCCCAAGCACTGTAAAAGCTGAGAACTGCAGCAAGAAAGGGAGAGGGGAAGGGGGGGCAAAAAGGCAACCATGAGTATCAGTGTGTGGGACTGGGCAGGGAACTTGACCGCTGCTTTTACCAGGAGTTATCAGCTCATCTAACATTTCTGAGCCGAAAACAACTTTCTGAAGGAAGCAAAAGTGGATCTAGTTCATCATCTTGTCTCCAGCCTGTTGCTCTTCCCTGAGAAGAGGGAGGAGACCTTCACCTTTGCATGGACGATAGAGAGGATGCGTTAATTACACCTTGATTCCATGAAGGCAGTGAAAAGCAAATCCAAGTCCAAATCCGAGGTGGGGTCTCATCTTGGGAAAAACTCCCTCATCCCACTGCCCCAGACTGGAGCTGTCACTGTGCTCTGGTGAGCTGCTTCCTCTGGTTCCTGCACTCAAGTGGCTGTTCCCAACCAGCCTTTGCTCCTGGATTTGCTCTGGTCTCTACACGGGCTCCAGTTTAATTTCCTTGTCAGCGCTGGACAACGCTCCGTGCTGTGACAGAAAGAGCTGTGCATCAGCAGCTCCTCCCTGCTGCCCTCAGCTCTGCTCTCCTGGCCAGGCAGCCCAGGAGAGGGTCTGGAGGGGGCTCCAGAGGAGAGAAGAGAGGGTCAGAGACACTGCCTGTGCTGCAGAGCCCGGAATACAACACACCTCTTCTTTCTAGAGGCAACATGTCAAGCTAAATTGAAGACACTAAATGTAATTGCAGTTTGCTTTAGCAAAACACACTCTCAGCCGTCTGTGAGAGACATTTAAGCACTGAGTGCTTCTGATCCAAATATTAGCACATTTGTGGGATTACAGCTTCAGCCCACCCCTGATGTGAGCTTTGCTCTGGCTTCAGCGGGCACTCCAGGGCTGGGAGCTGGATCAGGAGCCTGGAGTTCCCAGGGTGGGTTAACCCCTTCTGCAGACACCAGGTGAACAGGATGGCAGCACTGTCCCTCCAAGGGGAACAGGATGGCCAGCAAGGCCACTCCAAGCCAGGGGCACTTGCCATCAGTCTGTGCACCACGGAAACCATTGGCTTCAGCAAGAAGGACCTGGTCAGCAAGCCAGGAGCTCCTACAAATCCAACCAAGGGCTTTGTCATAATGGGATGAAATGGGAATATAAGGTGGGCAGCAGGAAGCTTGAGTGATTTCCCAGAGCAAGATCTGTCAGATTCCAGGGAAATGGTGGCAGGCCCACCCTTTAGAAATTTAAAGTGCATAAAACACAAGACAAAGGAGAGGGATGTATTTGCAGTGTCTTTTCCAGTGTGATGAGAAAGGGAGTGTGCAGGAGGATAGCGAGGGAAACCTGTGGTCCAGATTTGCACCAGACTGCCAGAAATCGAGACAGAAGAGGATGGGGATAGCTGATGGATGGCAGGGTTGGGATGCAGCTCTGCCTCCCGAGGGCAAGGGCAGCTCTGTGGGACACAGCAGCTGTGGACAGTGACAGCGCTGAGCCAGTGGCGTGCAGGATATGGACCCACCAGGGAGGATAATCTATGGGCACTTGGAAACTAAAAACATGAGACATCCACACCTGCATGGGGGTCTGGAGTGGGATGGGGAGAGAGAAAGAGATGAGACTTTGATGTAAGTGAGGGAGGTGCTGAAGGGAAGGGGGAGGTGGTGGTGAGAGCAGGATGAGGGCCCTGAGCACAACCCAGCCATGGTGATCTCCAGACAGGCAGTGCAGGCACCAGGAATGGGCCCAAAGGAGCTGGAAACTTCCTGGGTTCTGCCCAGGCCTGCCATCCTGGGAAAAGCAGATTCCAGGCATGAGGTCCTTTTACCATCCAGTAAAACCCTCTCCTTGCTCTGTTCTGGGGCTCTGTGCCCAGGAGGGGCAGAGCCAAGGGACCAGCCATGGCTGATTCTGCTTCTTCATATTTTCCTCTTCCCCTCCCATTTTTCTTGGAGAGGGAGAGTGAAAAGCCATCAAGAAGAGAATTGCTGAACTTTCAAACTTTTAGGGGGCTTAATGCAAGCTGTTTCACCTGCTGAACATGTAGCCTGAATCTATGTTTCCAGCTACAGTGAAGAATTTACTTTGGCATTGGTTTTCTGTTGAAAATAAAACTGAGCTGAGGGCAGGATGTTGTCCTTAACTAGTTTGAGATGACTAATTATTAAACTCATTTTCTAAAGGTTACCGTATACAGAAAAGCAATTATACAGAGATTAAAACAAGTTCAGAAACCTGATTCATTCTGAAACTATGGTAAACCCAAATCTTGTACTATTTCTAATTTTTTAATGACCTCAGGAACATTTTATTTAACTTAGATGTCAAATGCAATTCTGAAATGAGAGATTAAATATATTTCGTGCTTTTCTTTCCTTTTTTTTTTTTCCTTCCCCCTGCATAGCACAGTGCACAAATTTCCAGTGCTAATTCTGTTAGTGGATTTCAGCAGGCTGGCAGGAAAGCTGTGCATGGAGAGAGGATCCTGCTTAACCCCTGGGTGGCTGCACTCCTTTGAGACACTCCTGGGCTGGGGAATGGGTGCCTCGGGATGCAGCCCCGGAATCCCCACCCTCCATCAGAGCCCTCTAAACCACAGGCTGTGCTTTGGGATGTGAGGGTGAGAGCAAAGTGGGTCTAATAATGTTGTTTCTCCTCAGGGCTGCTCCCCACTTGTTCTGGCCCTGACACGGTGACCCTGAATCCTCCCCTGAAGGCTTTTGCTTACGTGGATTATCTGTAAAAAGCAATCGTTTTTTTCTGGTTTTTGGCAGTTCCTCTGATCCCAGTCCCTCAGGGGCATTCTGCCTGAGGGTGCTGGCACTGAGCAGTACCAAACCTTTGGTCTTCTCTGCCAGTAGCTGCTCTGGGGCATGGGGCAAGGGAAAATGTCCATTTTTTAGCAGGCAGAACTCCCCTGACCTGAGGACAGGAGGAAGGTTGAAGTGAGATAGGAGGTACACGTGTACCATTCTCGCTTTTTTGGTGTCTGCCTGTGACCACTAACATGGACCCTCCATCCCAATCCTTGGGGTCACTCCTGGGACCTTAACCTGGGTCAGGTCATGCTGAAGTAAATCTCAGCTCATCCAAGTTGTGAATGGGAGTGCAAATACCCAAGAGGCAGAAAGAACATATTTTGGGAGGATTCTGGGAAAAATATCACCTTGATTTTGTTTCTCGTCTTTATTTGTACTCCATGGAGGGGGGCGGGGAATAAAAAGGACTTAGGACTGAGCATTTGGGTTTGGGCTTCTAACAGAACATGAAGTCATACTCCAGGACATCCCTGTTTCCCCCTGGCTGGCCAAAGACAGAAGCTGTTACCCACAGGAGCAACGCTGGTCTCCTATTCTGTCTCCTAAAGAGAAAGGCAGCCAAGCAACAAACAAGGTTTTACAAAACACCAACTGCAGGTGAAGAGTTCCCAAAATACAGCTGCACTCTCGAGGAGCTCACCCAGCAAAACACTCCCCCCTCGCTGCCCTTCAGCCCCACTCGCACCAGTGCCACCCTCCCTGGCTCATCCCCCTCTCCGCCCTCATCTCCCGTTGCTAAAGAGGCACCCCAGATGGATCTGGGGCTGGCAAATTTGGCCCAAATGCACCCATTTCAGGCCAGAGTTTAAAAGCTGCATGTTTCATTTTGATATGCACCAGCCAAAGGTTCTGCTGTTATCATGTCGAAATGATCTTGCATGGAGAAAGGCGTCTCAATTTGCTGCTGCTGCTGCCCACATTGAGCTGAAAACTCGTGTGAAACAACATGAAACACTCCATCTTCACTTCATTGTGTTGCAGCGGGCTTCCATTTTTCCTCAGGAACTGATTTCACCTTCCAGGGCCCTCCAAAGCTGGCTGTTTGCAGCTCGGCCACAGAGGGTTTGTTTGCCCAGCTCCAAGCCGGGGCTCTGTTGCTGCACCAGCCTGGTGTCCAGGTGCCCGTGGCACAGGGACAGGAATCTGTGGGACCTGCTCTGCCACCACAGTGTCCCAGTTGTCCCCAAGGACAGGGCTGGCACCCAGTGGATGTGCCTGCCTGGCTCTGCGGGGCTGGAGAAGAGGATCTGAGCAGGTCCCACGCTCAAGCCGTGACAGCACAGCAGGATTTTCCAAGCTTTTCCAGGAATTTACCCATCCCTCCGGGGGCAGCCGCCTGCCTTGCCCTGGCCACCATCTCCTGTGCAACAGGGCTTCATCCCACAGGAAACACGGTCCTCCCGATGGCTGCGGATTAATTCGTGCCCTGGCAGCTTAATTCAAGGTGCACACTGGCCTCTAGTGGGCACAGGCAAATCCTGAGTGATGGCAACCGCGGAGCTGTCACAGCGATGGGGGACGGCACAAATGGCATCAGTTACGTAAAAATAAAATAAAATTTAAAGACTCATATATATATGTATATATATATATACTCATATATGTCTGTTGGTTCGTGCATTTATATACAGACACACATTCATGTCTGGTTTTTTCATGTATTTCTATGCACACAAATAAATGGCTATTTGCTCATGTGTTTATATATACACACGTATATATTACCTGTTATTCCATGGATGTCATACCTAACCCCGGTGCTGCCTTGAGCTTGATTTCTCTCTCATCTCAAACTCCAGGAGTTCCTGTGTTGGCCCTTTCTGGCAGAACCAAACCGGCTCCCTGTGAAGCGAAGCTGAGCCATGGAATTAAAATCCAGCAGAACTCTGGGGCTTAGTGATGTTTTGGGGAATCTACGGACACCACACGTTGACTGATGGCTGCTGCCGGGTTCAAACAGGCTGGAATCTGGAAAGAAGACTGACAAAACTGTGGGGGAAATCAGCTTGAGACTTTGAGACGAAAAACAGCTGCTCTATGAAAATTCAGGAGGGAGAAAAGGTGGTTTGGGCATACAGGGCAGTTGGGACCATTTGGTCCAACAGAGGTGTCTGACGGAGCAGATCCCAAAAGTGGGATCTCTGCTGAGCCTGAGGAGCAAGGACTTCCTGGACTAGGACTCTGAGTGAAAATCAAAGGCCTGGGCCTGTTTCTCCTGAAATAAGTAGTGCAGGAGTAGTTTTGCTTGGTTCAGTGGCAGATCTGAAGGGGAGCACAGCCAGATCCCACACTGCCCACAGAGCCTCCCGCTGCGCTCAGGCAGGAGGGGGAGCAGGGGAAGCTGCCGGTGAGGCTCGCTGAGAAGAAACTCCTGAGATCCAGTCCTGGGGAATCTGATTGCCCAGCAGCTGACTGAGCCCCATTTCAGGGGCTGGGAGGATAATTTGGGTTGAAAGGGACTGCTAAAGGTCTTCTAGTCCAGCCTCCAGAGACCTCTCTCTGCCCATGGATCCAGTGCTGCTGTTGGTTGTATTTGTTAATGGAGATGATCCTGTCAGGTATTTAATCCCCAGGGCCAGGACACAGGACCTCCTGGAGAGCCAGGACAAGGGCAGAGCCCCCCAGCACTGCCCTCTGCTCTGCTGGGCTCCTTCATTAGCTCCTGCCCTCCTGCTCAACCCCCAAAGGACTGCCTCCTTCCCAAGGGGATCTGATCCTTCATTCCTCTTCCTTTCCTGATCCTGGTGAATAATAAATGTGCCACACTTTGAAATACACTTTTTGCCACCCCCTGCCCTCTCACTGGGCAGCTGCCACCTTCAGCACCCATCTGACCAGCCCCAGTTACCTGCACTGGGAAGTGCCCAGCTAGGATGGGTCTCCTGGCAGAGCCCACCTGGAGCTGCTGGGGCAGCTCTGCAGAGCATCATGGCAAAACCATGAGATCCATCACCCTGGAGTGAGTGAGGAAATGGCCACAGACAGCCCCAAAACCCTGCTGGTCCTTACACCTCCAGGCTGCTCTGGGCATAAATGCATTTATGCCATGAGATCCATAGGGCAGCTCCCCCATGGAGGAAATGAGCCACTCGTGAACTAAGGAATCACTTTGATTAGCTTTAGCAGCTAATCAAACCATCTTATCTGCTGGGCAGGGGGAACGGGGAGATTTACTGTCTGCAGGGTGACAGAGAAAAGAGGGAAGGAGAGTAAAGGAGAAAAGGGAAGGGA